>JAFMSR010000005.1:3192145-3506916 GCA_022818135.1 Saxidomus purpurata | reverse complement strand
CGATCTACTTTAAAATGCAAGACGGCATAAAAGAAACAGTTCATATGAGACACTATGAACTCAGATAGAACTGAAAGGTCTGGACTTCTTTTCGGGAACTCGGCAAGCTATTTTTACCGACAAAAGAATGGCCCTCGTTATTTTTATGAATATATTATAGCACTAAAGTCGCCGATCTACAGAAATTATTATTCTGTCATATGTTAAACGTACTCGCGAATAATGCTTCCAAGTTAGCATACTGCTGAAAATAAATATAACAGCGTAAAACATAGATACAAATGAGACGTTTAAAATAAAAAAAAATACATGTGTAAGTTATATATATTTCATAACCATTTTAATTTGTCCGGAAACATGGGTCTGGGAAGGGAAGGCGGTTGTATTCGAGAAAAATATAACATTTTCTTATCAAACATTGACACTTAATTAAATCGAAGAATGTCGTAATTACGGCGTTTGAAAGAAATCTGATAAATGACAACCGCGTTCATGATGCTGCCAAATCAAAAGTCGATATATAGGAAAGGTTGACATACTTTTTAATGAAATGTAAATACGTGGAACTCTATCGTAAGCTACGGCAACTAGACGTGTCGTCACCTGTAAACAGGCGTGACATCAATTAAGATATTATCAAAAATTGTTAAAATGTCATTCTTCACGCATCTTAGTAAAATCACTATGTAATTATTGCTGGACCAACCCATAGGCTAAAATATCGTGACAAATGATAAATGAACAGAAAATTAACACATTAAAAAATATATATAAGTTAGCCTAAAGGGACAAACTGTTCAAAGCAATGTCTTCTTTCATATCAGGTAGCACATATATGGGTGAGGATGATATCCCGTCGGTTAATACCAGTGTATAATGTCTTGCAAGTAGGAAACTGAGATGATCAGTCTTAGTACGCTTGGTTTAAAGTCCCAGGATCACTTTTGATTTACTGACATAGTAACAAAAATATTGATATGATAATGATAGAACCATATTCTATTTACTCTAAAAAGGGCGTGCCTTTCTTTCGTATTCAAGTTGTTTCTTCAAGAAAAAGAGTTGTCAGAAGGCCTTTCTTATGTTTATACTTTTTTATTGAAGAACCTGCGCTATGTTTCTAATATGTATACATGTATCGATTTAAAAAGCAAAGTTAGGGATGTTTTTGGTACAAATGAAGGTCAGTTCTGTCAGTAAGACATCTTTCTTGATAAAATTAGAGCTACTTGTAAATGTGATCATGGGACTTTAATTGATTAGAATAAAATCAATACACTGTATAAATATAGAAACCAGGTTCTAAAAGTTACACAATTAACACTATGTTCAAGTTACTACATGTATTTCAGTCTCTGTAACTCAAGTTGATAACCGGTGAAATTCTTATACCCCGGTTATACAGGTAAGTGTTTTACAATAAATGCATCATATGCAGATAAAGCTTGATGTCACTTAAACATGCCGAAATCACTGATATGTTCAAACTGCATGTCACAAAATTAAGGGGAAGTTATCCTGTTTCACATATTCATATTTACTTAATTTCAGTTAGCTGCCCTACTTCACACCGGATAACTAGACTCCAACGATGACTACTGAAGGGTTAAAACAGCAAACAAACACCAGCCTAATATACTCTGTGAGACTGGTACTTCTGAAACGGAAAGAATAGTGAATTTTAGCTGCATGTATATGTTTCATTTGATTAATGACCATAGAGGTGATATTCCCGTGAAATAAGCTTGACCCAGAAATTGTAAGTTTCCCACAATACAAATGTATGCTGTTTACATCTTATTAATACCACTATTTCTAAAGCTCGGACCTTCTGTCCATTCTAATTATTCGTTCCAAAGGGAACGAGCAATCACGTTATATGCGCCAAATTCGTTGCTTGTAGTGAAATTGTTAAAAAAAGTCCATTACCAAGACCAAATCGAATTTTCTTTTAAATCTGGAATTGTAACCGGGGCGTCTCAGTCTCGGAAGGAAAAAATATGACATACTGCATCGAATGTGACCATATTGTGATGAAAATTTGAGTTTAACAAAAGAATTAATAAGTTATACTCTGCCTTTTCAAAAACGAAAGTACGTTTTCCTACTTATCAAATATCTTTGTAATTTGCCAGAAGTCTCACAGAAAGAGGCTGTAAATAGATTGTACATGAATAAGCATGGCCTATTTTGAATTATAGTTGAAAGAACTTTACTTCCAATGATGTGCAATGTACATCTCTGACTGTTTGCAACATGCAATAAAGCGATAGTAGGACAAAAATACCACCCATGTCAATCAAAGGAAATACAAAAACATCCAATGTGCGTGAAGTTAGCTGCCAGTTGCCAGTTGCCGGTTGCCAATTCAATGCCAATTCAATTGGCAACTGGCAACTGGCAGCCAACTTCACACTTTTGTTGCCAATTCGTCTTCACTTGCAAATATTGACCAAAATCAAAATTGTTAAACCACGCGAATTGGCAACTGGCAACTGGCAGCAAGATGCCTATTCGATTTTTATATAAAATCTTAATAAAAGTTGAATTGGCAACTGGCAACTGGCAACTGGCAACCAATTTCATATTCCAGATGCCAATTCAACTTTCACTTGCAAATAGCCAAATTCGTTCAACCTAACGAATTGGCAACTGGCAATTGGCAGCCAGATGCCAATTCGATTTTTATGTAAAAATCTTAATAAAAGTTGAATTGGCAACTGGCAACCAGATGCCAATTCGATTTTTATGTAAAAATCTTACTAAAATTTGAATTGGCAACTGGCAACTGGCAACCAACTTCATATTCCAGATGCCAATTCAACTTTCACTTGCAAATAGCCAATTTGTTCAACCTTACGAATTGGCAGCTGGCAACTGGCAACCAGATGCCAATTCGACTTCTGTCTGTAATTGTGAACAAAACGTGAATCGGCAACTGGCAATTGGCAGCCAGATGCCAATTCGTTCAACCTCGCGAATTGGCAACTGGCAACTGGCAGCCAGATGCCAATTCGATTTTTATGTAAAAATCTTAATAAAAGTTGAATTGGCAACTGGCAACCAGATGCTAATTCGTTCAACCTCGCGATTTGGCAACTGGCAACTGGCAGCCAGATGCCAATTCGATTTTTATGTGAAAATCTTAATAAAAGTTGAATTGGCAACTGGCAACTGGCAACCAGATGCCAATTCGTTCAACCTCGCGAATTTGGCTGCCAGTTGCCAGTTGCCAATTAGTTCAACCTCGCGAATTGGCAACTGGCAGCCAGATGCCTATTCGATTTTTATGTAAAAATCTTAATAAGAGTTGAATTGGAAACTGGCAACCAACTTCATATTCCAGATGCCAATTCAACTTTCACTTGCCAATAACAAATTCGTTCAAACTCACGAATTGGCAACTGGCAACTGGCAGCCAGATGCCAATTCGATTTTTATGTAAAAATCTTAATAAAAGTTGAATTAGCAAGTGGCAACTGGCAACCAACTTCATATTCCAGATGCCAATTCCACTTTCATATGCAAATAACAAATATGTTGAAACTCACGAATTAGCAACTGGCAACTGGCAGCCAGACGCCAATTCGACTTCTGACTGTAATTGTGATTAAAAAGTGAATAGGCAATTGGCAATTGGCAGCCAGATGCCAATTTGTTCAACCTCGCGAATTTGCAACTGGCAACTGGCAGCCAGATGCCAATTCGATTTTTATGTAAAAATCTTAATAAAAGTTGAATTGGCAACTGGCAACTGGCAACCAACTTCATATTCCAGATGCAAATTCAACTTTCACTTGCAAATAACAAATTCGTTCAAACTCACGAATTGGCAACTGGCAACTGGCAGCCAGATGCCAATTCGATTTTTAGGTAAAAATCTTAATAAAAGTTGAATTGGCAAGTGGCAACTGGCAACCAACTTCATATTCCAGATGCCAATTCCACTTTCATATGCAAATAACAAATTTGTTGAAACTCACGAATTAGCAACTGGCAACTGGCAGCCAGATGCCAATTCGACTTCTGACTGTAATTGTGATTAAAAAGTGAATAGGCAACTGGCAATTGGCAGCCAGATGTCAATTTGTTCAACCTCGCGAATTGGCAACTGGCAACTGGCAGCCAGATGCCAATTCGATTTTTATGTAAAAATCTTAATAAAAGTTGAATTGGCAACTGGCAACTGGCAACCAACTTCATATTCCAGATGCAAATTCAGCTTTCACTTGCAAATAACAAATTCGTTCAAACTCACGAATTGGCAACTGGCAGCCAGATGCCAATTCGATTTTTATGTAAAAATCTTAATAAAAGTTGAATTGGCAACTGGCAACTGGCAGCCAGATGCCAATTCGATTTTTATGTAAAAATCTTAATAAAAGTTGAATTGGCAACTTGCAACTGGCAACCAACTTCATATTCCAGATGCAAATTCAGCTTTCACTTGCAAATAACAAATTCGTTCAAACTCACGAATTGGCAACTGGCAACTGGCAGCCAGATGCCAATTCGATTTTTATGTAAAAATCTTAATAAAAGTTGAATTGGCAACTGGCAGCCAGATGCCAATTCGATTTTTATGCAAAAATCTTAATAAAAGTTGAATTGGCAACTTGCAACTGGCAACCAACTTCATATTCCAGATGCCAATTCAACTTTCACTTGCAAATAGCCAATTTGTTCAATCTTACGAATTGGCAACTGGCAACTGGCAATCAGATGCCAATTCGACTTCTGTCTGTAATTGTGAACAAAACGTGAATTGGCAACTGGCAATTGACAGCTAGATGCCAATTCGTTCAACCTCGCGAATTGGCAAGTGGCAACTGGCAGCCAGATGCCAATTCGACTTCTGTCAGATCATCTGGGATCAAAATCTAGGCCACGGGGTCAAATCATAGGAAAACCTTGTGTACGCAATATAGAATACATTTTTCATTGGATCTTCATGAAACTTGGTCAATATGATTGTCTTCATGAAATTAAGGTCGATTTTGAATATGGTTCATCAGGGGTAAAAAAACTAGGTCACACGGTTAAAAACCTAGTGTATGCCACACAGGTGACATTTACAACTCACTCATCATGAAAATTGGTCTGAATGTTTATGTGGATTGGTCAGAATGTTTGTGTGAATCACATGAGATTAAAAACTAGGTCATCAGGTCAATTCAAAGGAAAACCTTGTTGGTACTCTAGAAGACTCATTTTATAGCCAATCATCATGTACATTTGTCCAAAGATTTGTCTAGTCAAGGTCAAACATAATGTTTGTGTATATGATATATAGTTTAGGATTGAAGTTTGTCCACGTATGGTAATAAGTAGGTTTCAGGTGAGTGATATAGGGCCATCTTGGCCCTCCTGTTTAAGAATGTATTGCTATATATAAATTTCAACTTGCGAGAAAGATGCTAGTTTTGAGCAAAATGGCACAAAAAAGTGTAACACACACTGAATTCCAAAAATTGGAAGACTACTGATATTCTAAATATATCTAAATTTATTTAGAAATTTTATTTTTAAATGATGACACGCCTATACGCTGGACTCACTTTTGTATTCTTGCCCCATGATACATATTTGATCGTGTACTTACCGGATATCAAATATGCAGAATTTCTTTCCGCTGTATTGGGTGGAGAACTTGCCTCCTTTTGGTCGATCATCCCAGTTCCTGTCATAGTTATTGTGCTTAGCCCGAATGTTGAAGTTGATGTTGGGATTATTGTGCTTAGTCCGGATGTTGAAGTTGTTGGGATTGTGGTGCTTAGTCCGGATGTTGAAGTTGTTGGGATTGTGGTGCTTAATCCGGATGTTGAAGTTGTTGGGATTGTGGTGCTTAGTCTGGATGTTAAAGTTGTTGTTGGGATTATGGTGCTTAGTCTGGATGTTAAAGTTATTGTAGGGGTTGTGGTGCTTAGTCCGGATGTTAAAGGGGTTGTAGAGGTTGTGGTGCTTAGTCCGGATGCTAAAGTTGTTGTAGGGATTATGAGTCCGGATGTTAAAGTTGTTGTTGGGATTGTGGTGCTTAGTCTGGATGTTAAAGTTATTGTAGGGGTTGTGGTGCTTAGTCCGGATGCTAAAGTTGTTGTAGTGTTTGTGTTGCTTAGTCCGGATGTTAAAGTTGTTGTCGGGATTGTGGTGCTTAGTCCGGATGCTAAAGTTGTTGTAGGGATTGTGTTGCTTAGTCTGGATGTTAAAGTTGTTGTAGGGATTGTGTTGCTTAGTCCGGATGTTAAAGTGGTTATAGGGATTGTGGTGCTTAGTCCGGATGTTAAAGTTGTTGTAGGGATTGTGTTGATTAGTCCGGATGCTAAAGTTGCTGTAGGGATTGTGTTGCTTAGTCCGGACGTTAAAGTTGTTGTAGGGATTGTGGTGCTTAGTCCGGATGCTAAAGTTGTTGTCGGGATTGTGGTGCTTAGTCCGGATGTTAAAGTGGTTGTAGGGGTTGTGGTGCTTAGTCCGGATGCTAAAGTTGTTGTAGGGATTGTGGTGCTTAGTCCGGATGTTAAAGTTGTTGTAGGGATTGTGGTATTTGATTCTGGTGTTTCAGTCGAATTTGCTGTGGTTATAACGGATGCGGAATTTTCTGTCGTGTTTGTAGAACCTGTGAAAAGATTTGCTTTCTTCTTTATAAGCAGGTCTATAAATTTGAAATATTGGATTAAGATTTAACATTTCATGCTTTAAATCAACCTTTTCTTTATTCTGTCACATAGATGCATTGGTATCGATGAAAAGGTTTATTGACTCTACTAATGCTATTTTCTATCGTCAGAGATTTTGTCACCACAGTTTGTAATTTACAATCCATAGTGTATTACGATGATTTTCCGACAGTTTATGATCCCAAAATCAAATTCTCTGCTTACACGGAAATATTGGGTCAAAGATTTTAAGTTCTCGGCGGCGCCCAGTTGAAGCTCAAAAGTAAACTGTTTATATAATGAGTGAAATTGATAAAAATATTGATCATTTAAAACTCTGGAAGCGTTCCCACCTGGTGTGTAGGACACGCAAAAATGAATTTAAACTAATCAGCTATAAATTTTGCTGATCACAGAATGTACTGAATAAAACTACCCTTTCACATAGTACTGTACAAGTTACTCAAACACCCTGGTCAATGTATACTTCTTACATCTTTGGGGGGCATCATCAGCAGTCTCTGACACGTCGTCCCTTCAGTGCAACAAGGTTGTAACTGACATTTTATACAAAAGTGACTTTTTTGTTTAAAATGATTTAAAATGTATATATACACAGGATATTAAAATTTGAAAATTGAATTCTAATGTTAACCCTTTAAAAATAATATTTGTCCAATGGTTGTATCTGAAATTGATACAACTTGTTTTGTGCAACATGGTTGTAACTCAAGATACAACCTTGTTGCACAAAAGTAACTGCATCTTGTGACAGACTTCTTTTGTGCAACATGGTTGTATGTGACAATTTCTGTTACAATTTCTTAACATAATGTAAAAAGAATTTATCAAAAATAGCATAACCATGCTACATAAATATGGTTCTAGTAAAGACTTATAAGCGAGACAACATGAAATTATACTCAGTGATAAGCAGAGTGCAAAAAGTAACGAAGACAAAGCATTATCTGGTTCAGTGTTTGATTTGCTCATGATTCCAAATGCTTTTGCTTCATCAGTCTATTACAAATGTAGTCCTGAGTTAACCATATATGCCATGGGAACAGGGGATGGTTACTGTTATATATGGCATGAGTGTATTGCTGGTAGAGGGGGGCCTGTTTCATCAAAACATTAAGCCAGAAAGGTACAAATGTTTTATCTTTCAGAGTAATATCAGTCTGTACTGCACAAAGCAAAAAGAGAATGCATGTGACCATGCTATCTTATGCCCTTCAGAAATTCAATATAAATTCAATCACACATAAATACCTTGAAAAGGGGCATACCCAGAGACATGGTTATTTTCTCTCATTAAATGAACATGCGGGGCCAGTATCCCTCTACTGGACTGAGTAGACTGTTCTTAGTAAGTTTTGTGAAAAGATTATGAAAAAATATGACCTGTAGTGTTATCAAGGTTTTATATTGATTGGCTGTGGCACATTGGTTTTCCCAAAGTGTGACTTAATTTCTAAAAAGATCATCTACAGGTTGGAGGGAACCTTCTGAGCAAGCTTTATGAAAATCCATTGGACAACGTGACCTGCAGTGTTATCAAGATTTTACAATAACCTGCTGCAGGATGGTTGTTTTCACACAGTGTGTAGGCAACCTTCTGAGCAAGTTTTGTGAAAATCCATTGGACAATGGAAGCTGTAGAATGAAAATCCATTGGTTATCTAGGTTTCACATTAATCTGCTGTAGCATAGTTGGTTTTTGCACAGCATGACTCATTTTCTAAACAGATTATGTACAGATTGATTGAACTTCTGTTTCATCACAGTCAAAAACACATTGTGGCCTGTAGAGTGTTACCAAAGAAAAGTTTACAGACCGAAAGAGCACCATGACACAAGTCCAGCAAAGCTAAAGGAGAGGGCCAAGATAACCCAATATTGCTCACCTGGCTTCAGGGAAGAAGATTTTTAAACTTTTTCCAATATGAGCCTATGTAAGTCAAGTCACCCTTGGGCTGGGTCAATTTTGACCTGGGGTCATAATTTGAACAATCTTGGCAAAGGTCTACTAGGCAATGCTACACGCTAAATACCTTAGCTCTAGACCTAGTGGTTTCAGATAAGACGATTTTTAAAGTTTTAACCACTCAATAACAAAGCTAATGTAAAATCAAGAGACCCCCAAGTGGGGTCAATTTTGAGGCAGGGGTCATAATTTGAACAATCTTGGTAGAGGGCTACAATTGCTAAATATCTTAGCACTAAGTCTTGTGGTTTCTCAGAAGAAGATTTTTGAATTTTTTCCTATAAATAAGCCTATGTAAAATCAAGTGATCCCCAGGGTGGTGCAGTGGTTGAGTGGTTAAAACTCTGTACTACCAATCCGGAGGTCCCCGGTTTGAATCCCAGCCGGGGTACTGGAAATTTCAGAAACGCTTTTCAGTGTTTCCCACCCATTAGAGATGAACTGGCTAGAAACTCAGAGGTACTCTCACGTGTATCGGTGCTTTACACCAGGCATGTAAACAAGAACCAAGGGGTCTATTCCCAAAAGAGCTAGGGTCTGGTACTTGGATTACCTTGTATCTGTATCTGTTTCTCTACAGGTTGTACCATACTATACCTCAAAAAAGGATGGTGGACCATAAGCGCATCTAACAAACAAGTGACCCTCACGGTTGGGGTCAATTTTGAGACGGGGTCATAATTTGAACAATCTTGGTAGAGGTCCACTAGACAATGCTGCATGCCAATTAGTAGCTTACCCCTGGGCCTTACAGTTTTTGAGAAGTCAAAAAGTTTTTCTTTTCTGTTGCAATGGCAACCAGCGTTCTGCATGGAATTAAATTATTTGAACAACTTTGATAAAGCTTCATGCAAGCAACATCCCTGCCAAGTGTCATCAACATTGGCCCTGTGGTTTCAGAGGTGTTCTTTAAGGAAAAAATGTACAGACGGATGTCGGACGATGAGTGATCCTAATAGCTCAACCTGGCATTTTAAAGTGAGCTAAAAGAACAATATATTCCATCTAAGAATGCAACCATTCTTCTGTCTAGGCCAAAAAAGGGCTATATTGTAGAAAGTTGTACTGGAATTCTATGAAAAAAAGTAAACACAAACAATCCAAATCATTTTGAATACAAACAGATTCCTTTAAGTAGGGGATATTCAGTCAGTTTGTTCCACAAAATGAAAATACATTGTATCAATATTTCATTGAAAAAATATATTGACCTTGTAACACTTGTAGATAAAATATAATCCCAATTTATTATGTGCTTCTACACCATGGTAAGGAATAACATTGTTTAACATACAGCCAGTTAGTACTGAAATGTTTTTTTTTTAATATTATTTTTTTCAATTTTGGTCTTTCACTAAGTCTTGTAAGGAAGGTCACATGTCTTATGTATCAGGGGAAAACACTTTATTGTCTTGAACAGATAGGCTTGTTGTTTTAAATACAATGATATTCATGTGTAATAATACAGCAGAGCAGGCTTTTGTTTTATAAAATTTCAGTTCTAGATTTCTGGTCATTGTTAGAAAAGGTTAAAGGGCATTTAATAGACTTAAGGCATTTATTGGAAAGTATATGGTAATTATGGTAAAATAATTATGATCATGTGTTGTGATAATAACAACTTATACAAACACTGTAAATCAGTGTATATATATTATGCACATAATTCAATATTTGATAATAATGTAATGAATTACAACCTTGTTGCACCAAACAAATATCTAAATTTATGTTCTTTTCATCGCAACATGGTTGTAACTCATGAAATTCACAAAATCTCTTTTATGATAAAAAATTGTATAAAATTTGATCAACCAGTTGATTTCTTGTTCATTCAAGAAATAAATATCAGAAACAAGATCATTTTTGGTATTGCTTGACAAAAAAGGGAAGTTTTTTGCTTCTCTTGAAAAAAAAATGAAAAATGGAGTTACAACCTTGTTGCACTGAAGGGACGACGTAGTTGTTTAAAGTCCCATGATCACTTTGGATCTAAAGCTAAATTTGACCATTACTTGTACGAAAAACATTCCTAACGTTGCAATTGAAGCGTACCGGTACATGTTATAAATATAGCGCAGTATTTTTCATTGATATTGCTAGAAACAATATCAACTCTTCTGACAGCACTTTGTCGTGACGATAAGACGAAAATATGAATGAAAGTTTTACTTCAAAATTACATTACTATAGAGTAAATACAGTTCTATCATTATTGTATCTGTAAATTCATTATTCCGTATATGAGTATTTAAACTTTTTAAGGCAACAACCATCAGTAAATATCTTTTGCATATGGTATATTATAAAATACTTATAATTGCCCTGATGACTGTTTATATATATATATATATATATATATATATATATATATATATATATATATATATATATATATATATATGTACGTGAAAAATTCAAAAAAATGTGCCGGAAAAAGTTAAAAATATTAAAAGATAAAAACACAGTCCATGAGATAATTAAATTATTATTTGCCAACCGGTTTCGCTTTCATGCTCATCAGGGCAAATATGGGATATTTTGACGCCATATTTGCCCTGATGAGCATGAAAGCGAAACCGGTTGGCAAATAATAATTTAATTATCTCATGGACTGTGTTTTTATCTTTTAATATATACATGTATATATATATGAACGAGTAAACAAGGAATAGCAAGGCACCGTGCATTTCAGCGATTCGTTTAGGTTTTTTTCAGTAGAACTGCGATTTCCGTCTAAATAAAGTAAAATGTTATTATCAGTTAATGTTTAAATTATCTGATATTTTTTTCTAGAAAACGAAGAAAATGTCTAGTTACCATATGCCATTATAGTCCAGACACACAATAAAATTATTTTTATATAAAATGACATGTTGGCGTCTCAGTGTTTGCAAACATATGAGCTGTGTTTCGTGCTCCAGCGTTATCTGTCTCTGTCACAAATCGAGTGGCTGGGTATCCTGGAGTCAAATCATCTACTGAAGTGCATTGTACACACACTGCAAAATAGTACGTTTATTTCGCAAAAATAGCTGTTTTTGCTTTTAAATGGCACATATTGATATGAATGTTCTTTGGGAAAATTTCTACGGACTTTTATTGTCGTTTATACATTTACTGTTACTTTTACTGATTTTATTAGCTTATTGCGAAACAAGTTTTGTATTGTAAACCAGTCGCCATTGACAGCTCTGATATGGTCGAGGCAATCACTTATGAGTGCTAGCAACATTTATCGCTGGTGCACATTCATATATAACTGGAAGGATGGACAAGTTAGGTGTTTGATGATACCTGGGATCAAACCCATGCCCCCCACCCCAATCGAGTTTAGTAAACACCGTAACCACTAAACCACCGAGACCCATATGTATGCTTCTTCGGGCGCAACCAGCCTATAACACGTTTTTGGTAAACCAGCTTCTTAAAAAAATATTCTTTTCATTCGCTACAAATACTTTTTCCTAAATGACCAGCTAGTTAAAGCTAATACAGAATTTGCTTTCATGGAAGTAGGTGGTATACAAATTCAGACGTCGTTTCCAACCTTTCAGAAACTTAACCAATGGCCCTTCATCAGCAGCCGTGGAGATTCATTTCTGTTTTGATGATTCTTTTCTTTTCTGATCCGGTAGAAAACGACCGGTTCTTTTATTTAGACACCACCCTTGGGAAGTTGAAAAAGTGGCCTATCAATAAAGCTTTCTCTTAGTGCAAATACTTTCTTCTTAAATTACCAAATCCGGTTTCATAACCTCCGGTCTCTAAATACACTTTGTCTTTTTACACGTGGTCTCTCGAGCAAGTTTGACAGTCTAAACTAGCAATTTCCGGAATGCAGGCTGACTTTGGCTATATGCATTATTACTTGTAGCGACACACCAGTATTAATTGAGTATAAAGTGTCAAGGCAGGTTAGATATCTTATTCTTCATCAAGGTTTGAATGAAGAATCAATATTTGTTTTATCACGTTTCCATGATAACCACAAAACAGTCAATACTTCGCGGTGGTATTTTGTCGATGTTGCAAAAAAAATAACTAGATTAGCTCTTGTTACTTTTTGTTTCGTTTACTAGAAAAATCGACTTAAATGTTAATAAAAAAAGGAACATGGCCACTAAATAAAGCAATTTTGTAAAGTGATAAATTTCGGTACATGTGCTGAAATCAACAAGAATTTCAACATTGTCACCGAGAAAGTTTAATTAAGGATTACCTGAAGGGTTAGAATTCTTGTACAATTCTTTCAGTCTAAATTCTTTTATATACTCAATACACATGTACAGTGAAAAAATACGATGGTGATACATTTGAAAGAATGGTCATAGCGAAAATTCCGGCATTTGTGTCCATCATCGCAAGAAAGTTATTCACCTCTGACAGTGTGACGCAACTTTTACAATTAGTCCACTAAGAAAGGCATCAAAAGCCTTGTAAAAATGGCGACAACCGTCTCGAGGGTAGACCGCAAAACTGCAGTAACTTATATGAAATAAAGAAGAACTTACCGTAATGGTTACGCGGTCAACCCTCGAATTATGTCTTTCAACAGATAGTAAACTATCTTCAAAAGTGTTTCTACCGATAGTAACTGTTGCAAAAATACCGAAAAAAATTGACGTATACTTGTAGTACGGAAATTCTTACACATAAATACGTATTCGTTATTAATACCTTGTAGGTACATGATTATTTGAAGCAAATGGTAATAGTTACTGTTCACGGTCTTCTCACTAGTAATTTGTGAACAAAGTACATCGTCGTCAAAAATCATTATACTTGTTTCAACAATGTCACCATACTTTTGTTAGTATTTTACAGCCGTAAATATCCCGTGCACTTCGTGCCTTAAACACACAACTTACTACTGATATATGGTGTCCATATGGAAACAAAATTTTGGCAAATTTAGATAGAAGTATACTTATTAGGTCACCTGGCTACGCCAGGGTGAGCATTGTCCGTCGTCCGTCAACATTTCGATTCAAATGACATCCCCTTTGAAACCAGTAGGCCAATATTGATAAAACTACGCAGGAATGTTCCTTGCATGAAGCTTTACCAAAATTGTTCAAAGAATTCCATTCCATGCAGAACTCTGGTTGCTATGGCAATTAATAGGAAAAAACTTAAAAAATCTTCTTCTCTGAAACCACAAGGCCTAGAGCTTAGATATTTGGCATGTAGCATTGGTTAGTGAACCTCTACCAAGATTGTTCAAATTATAACCCCCGGGTCAAAATTGACCCCGCACGGGGGGTCATTTAGGTTTACATAGGCTTATATAGGAAAAACTTTTAAAATCTTCTTCTCTGAAACCACAAGGCCTAGAGCTTAGATATTTGGCATGTAGCATTGCCTAGTAGACCTCTTCAAAGTTTGTTTAAATTATGCCCCTGGAGTCAAAATTGACCTTGCACAGGGGCGGGGGAGGGGGGGGGGGGGTTCACTTGTTTTACAAAGACGTATATAGGAAAACCTATTTGGTATATAACATTATCTAGTGATCTTCCACTAGGCAAGTGGACTTGTATCAAGGTGAGCGATATAGGGCCATCTTGGCCCTCTTGTTTAATAACATATTATGCATGACTTATGTAAATAGTTAAAGGCTTGTTATAATCATAAGTCTTGAGGTGACTCTTTTATTGAAGTACGTCTACGACGCCTGTCCATTTAAAAACGTTTTGTTTATTCCTTCGTTGCGGCATTGTTGATCCGTTTTTGACACCATACTTTCGTATTTTGTGTTATGATAAAACTTTGAATTTCATATATTTTGTCGATGGGTACCTATTTTACAAGGGCTTTTTTGCGACTTTTTGTGCATTCTATAAAAACATTAAGGCTCGTTGCATATACACGGATGTTTACGTTATATAGTGATGTGATTTCCTTTTGTTCAGGCTATGAAGTTTTGTAGAAACCTGAGCCAAAAATGGACTTAAAAAAACAAAGGTATTTCTTTAATTAATACTATTTTATTTCGATTTTTGTGTCAAAGTACTTATTTGATAGTCAGACATCTGTTTTATCAGACAAAAGTGGCCAGAAAGGTTCCTGTTCTTCAAAACTCACATGGGGTAATGTACACAGGCAACTTCAATGTACGTCATAACATAGTCCTTAAGTTTTATTTTAAATTAGCACTTTTCGGCTGAGAATCTCGGTAAGGTTATTCAAACAAGTCCAATCTTTGACTTAATCATTGAGATATTATTTTGAAATTGGAATACTTATTTACCATTCAAGTATGGTAATTTTAATGAATTTTTAAAATCTTTTGTATATTACAACTCTTTCCCATATCTTCTCACAATAAACAAACATAATTACCTATCACAACTCTGTCAAGTCCTAACATATTTTTGTAATAATGCTTCAACAACGGCTTACGTATCTGAAACCGTCACTTATTGCGTTTGTATTGCATAGTGACTTTCCACTTCTTTATTTTGTTTATCCTTCTTTTTTCTTCTCATTTACTTTTCTCATTCTTTTTCATCATGTTTTTTTCCTTTTTAATAATGCTGCAAGTTGCTATATCTGTTCGTAGTCGTGTGATTTGTAGGTCCGGTTTGTGTTCCAGCGTGCGTTGGGTCTCGTGGCGCCGTTCTGTCTGTATTTTTCTTGTGACTCTAATGGAATGTATAACATAGCTTACAAAACAGAGTCAGGGCGGCAAGTAGTGAGGACGCCTTTCACCAAACATATAACCAACGGTTACTACTACCACTCAAAGTGATGTTAAAATTATCCTTTTAGTTATTGCAATATGTGTTCTCTTATCCGGCAACGACCATCCGAATCCAGACCCAGCTTCTGTTTCTTCTAACGATACATCTACTTCCCTTAGTGACTCACAATCAACATGTATAAACATGCTTAACAACGATCTAAGTAAAATGCATGTTAACATCCACTGTCTTCGTCCAAAACTAGACATTCTCTAGGTAGAAGCACAACAATATGATATACAAATGTACTATTTTTTTCTGAAACCTTGCTCACTAATGACATTAAAAGTGAAACCCTAAAGATTCAAAATTTCAATTTACCTTTCCGGTGTGACCGGGTCGGTAGGAACGGCGGAGGGGTTTCCATTTATTTACGAGATAACATTTACGGGAAAATGAGAAATGACCTTTCATTGCCTGGTTTGGAAGCTATATGGGTCGAAGCCCTTTGCCATAACAAATATCTTTTACTTGGTGGTTAATGCAAATAACAATTACTTGTCCACAATAGAAGAGAGTATTAACAGAGCCTACAGCACAAACCTTCAAAACATTATAATTTATGGTGAATTATTTTTGCTATATGAAAGGTCCTCACTATAGCAAAATGGAAAATCTCAACAACTCTTATAATCTCTATCAAACTATCAACGAACCAACGCATTATACTGTAAACTCAAACTCACTATTAGACCTCTTCATTGTTAAAAACATCCTGACCAGTTTCGTAGCAGATCCATTTATTCCAGACCTTGTTAGATACCATTGTCCAATAGTACTGGTTCTAAAGCTTAAAAAGCCTAATGCTCAATCTTTCAAAAGACAAATATGGAAATATGACCTTGGTAACTATATCATACCGGAGAACTCTACTGAAAGTAATCCTTTCTGACGAAAATGTAGACTCAGTAGCATCAAAAATCTCAACCACCATTAGTGATGCGGCTAATCAATGCCTAATAAAATTGTTACAATTCGCCCACATGATGTGCCATGGTTTAATTCAGACATTTGCAAACTTATTTGCAAATGCAACCGCATCCACAAGTCTGTAAAACACAATTGTGTCGCAATTATACATTTCAAAGACAAAGATTTTTAGTAGATCTTCCTTGTCCGACTACATGTCAAAATCTTTTGTATGAATAGGAAGAACTAAATTTGAACCAGAATACAAGGTTTTCTCACGAGTTCAGAAATACATCCTCGCTATGGAGCGTTTCTCATCGCGGGCTGGGGCACCGGACTTGCAACTTACAAATTAAAAACTTTCACTGAACAGAAGTAGCAGCATTATCATTATTACATTATAATAATTATTTCATTATTGCTTTTCCTTTTCACTTTCTTACACGCCTCCGTTACATCTATCTTTTTCTTCTCTCTGTATCTTTAAAATTTGCTAAAAAACATTCAAAGCATCCCACCTTACCAAAATCATAGGAGCTGTATTCATATAAGCCATAAAAGGGCTTGTTTACAAATCCTAATACAACTAATAACTTCTGTGGATACTATTGTTAAAATGTTTGTTTACAAATTGTCATTTATTATGTATTATCTTTCTAGAAATAAATACTGTTTTAATTAATATCTGAATGTGATTTTGGTATAGTATGTTGTATAAGGTCTGGGTCGGCGTTACTGCTCGGTAAGCAGTGAGCGTTGCACGTGCGCTAAAGGATCCTTTTAAACTGCCATTAATTTCTCGCAAGGGAATTTGCCGGGTAGCCTTGCGGATTTTGACTTTACATTATATAATGTACTTAATTTTGATCACTCTATAACAAGTAAGGTAGTTTTAGTAGCAGTTTTAGTAGCAGTTTTAGTAGTAGTTGTAGCAATAGTAAAGTAGTCTTATAATAGTTTTATAAAGTAATTAGTTATTTAAGTAATGTATATGTTTAGGTTTAGAACGGGTAATTCAAGGTGTACGGTGTACTAGTAGATTCGTATGCATATTTTTGCATAGACAGGTTGTTGGGATATCTGAATACCGCTTCTCTGCGTGTTTGTCATTCATCTCATATAGTGCTGCTTGATGCCAAATTGCCATGGATACAGCGGCTTAGGGTACTTTTTAAGTACTGCTGACTATATCGTGCCGAATAGCACTTGAAACAAACAAGATACTTACCATTATGAGGACACGGCGAAGCTAGCAAATGACAGAAATCCACCCTCCACAAACTCCCCGCAGCTTTTGCTTCATATGTTCAATATAGAGATTGAAGCTCATCTGAGGAGTTTGCCACTTGTTCGAGCAGGATTTAGGAGCTCGTTTTGAATGTACCAAGCGATCCCAAAACTAAATAAAGCCCCTCGCAGATAAAGACATTTGTGCTCATGTATGTATGGATAATCCATATGACCAACGCCCCAGAAGAGTTGTAGTTATTTTAGGTTTCGGAGGATAGTGCAAGATACAGAACGCGTCCCGTTCCAGAGACAGCCCCTGGTTCTTTAACATGCCCGGTGTACAGCACCGATACATCGGACCTTGGTTTTCAGGTCTCATCCGAAAGACCATTAGTTATGTGGAGGAGCGGGGATCGAACCTGCGATCCCTTGATTACAACTCATGCACTCGATCTGTATTATTTCAGAGACCGTTTAGCCACATGCCCTGAGGACTACAGAGTGACACTTATCCAACACAGTGACATGACATCCGGGAACTGTTTTCTTGCTAGCAGACGTGTCAATATGAAGAGTAAACACATTGAACACACCATTGCTTTTCTGTGATAACCTCAGCCGCTGGTTAAAGAGAGGTTGTCCCTAGTTTTTTAATATTCATGTAAAACACCTCTGTTTTAACCCATTTTGTTTCTGAAGGCACTACATTGACCAGTGTGCAGACTAAAAGAAGCTAGGATCCTATTATAGTCCCTTTTCAACGTTCCCAAGCGGGCTTTAGTCCTTGATTTGACAGCAATTATAATGGCCAAAATCATGACATCGGATAAACAACAATCACCAAAAATCTTTTTATCTGTTGACGCAAGCATCAAATTACAATTAAAATTATTCGATTTATAAGAGAAGAGGCCTATGCATGCATGTGAAACATGCACCCGTGTAATACCACGGATAAGTTGTTCAGAAAAATTAGCACGTAGCTCGACGACTCCGTCCCTAGTAAAAACTGAGCTCTGCCAAAATAGCACCGAGTCTAAGATAAGAGCATGGTTGATTTGTCTTCGTTTTTCTGACTGGGCTCACATCCATTGGTTATCAATCAGGAACTCGAGTCTCAATACTTATGGAAGAGAAATTTCCAATCTCAAGTCGTAAATCCTTATTACAGTCACTTAGACAGAAAACAAAAAAGTGTCATATATTTAGCAACGTTAACATACATAATTATGTTCATGCCAATATATATTTTTTCGTGACTTGATTTGTGTGCAGTTACTTCTACTAATACTGTCAACAATACTACGGGTCGATCTAGCTACTGTAAAACGAATAAAACAAACATACATATCAACAATATGAACTCTGTAGAACTGAAAGAAAGGTGTGGACTTCTCTGCGGACTGCATTATTTTTATATAAGAAAGAATGGCCGTTATTTTATATGAATAAATTATAGCACTAAAGTAGCCTTTCTAAGCATTTCTGCCATTTGTTTAACGTACTCGCGAATAATGCTACTGCTGAAAATAAATACAACAGCGTAAAACATAGATACAAATGAGACGTTTAAAATAAAAACAAATACATGCATGTTATTTCTTTCATAATCATTTTAATTTGTCCGGAAACAGGGGTTGGGGGAAGGGAAGGCAGGTCTGTATTCGAGAAAAATATAACAGTTTCTTATCAAACATTGACACGTAATTAAATCGAAGAATGTCGTAATTACGGGGTTTGAAAGAAATCTGATAAATGACAACCGTTCATGATGCTGTCGAATCAAAAGTCGATATATAGGAAAGGTTGACATACTTTTTGATGAAGTGTAAATACGTGGACTTCTATCGTAAGCTACGGCTACTAGACGTGTCGTCACCTGTAAACAGGTGTGGCATCAATTAAGATATTATCAAAAATTGTTAAAATGTCATTCTTCACGCATCTTAGTAAAATCACTATGTAATTATTGCTGGACCAACTCATAGGCTAAAATATCGTGACAAATGATAAATGAACAGAAAATTTACACATTTAAAAAAAATGTATATATACAAGTTAGCCTAAAGGGACAAACTGTTCAAACCAATGTCTTTCATTTCAGGTAGCACATATATAGGATGATATCCAAAGATCGTGGGTCATCGGTTGATACCAGTATAATGGTCTTGCAAGTAGCAAACTGTGATGATCAGTCTTAGGACGCTTGATTTAAAGTCCCAGAATCACTTTTAATTTGTTGATATAGTAACATAAATTTATTGATAAGATAATGATAGAACCATGTTCTATTCACTCTAAAGTGCATTTCTTTCGTATTCAAGTCGTTTCTGCAAGAAAAAGATTTGTCAGAAAGCCTGTCTTAATTTTTGCAATATCATTGAAAAAATACTGCGCTATGTTTCTAATATGTACATATGGATTAAAAAAGCAAAGTTAGGGATGTTGGTACAAATAACAGTCATTTCTGTCAGTAAGACACCTTTCTTGATAAAATGAGAGCTACTTGTAAATGTGACCCTGTTACTTTAGTTAGAATAAATTAATGCACTGCCTAAAATAGAAATCGGGCTCTAAAAGTTACACAATTAACACTATGTACAAGTTACTACATGTATTTCAGTCTCTGTAACTCAAGTTGATAACCGCTGAAATTCTCATACCCCGGTAATACTGGTAGTAGTTTTACAATCACAGTTTAAGGGGACATTATCCTGTTTCACATATTCATATTTACTTAATTTCAGTTAACTCCCCTTTTTCACTGATCGGATTGTAACCAGACTCCAACGATGACTACTGAAGGGTTAAAACAGCAAACAAACACCAGCCTAATATACTCTGTGACAATGGTACTTCTGAAACGGATAGAAAGGTAAATTTTAGCTACATGTGTATGTTTCATTTGATCAATGACCGATCTCTCGAAACGCCATAGAAAGAGAAATCACCTATAGAGGTGATATTCCCGCGAAGAAAGCTTGACCCAGAAATTGCAAGTTTCCACAATAAAAATGTATGCTGTTTACATCTTAGTAATACCACTATTCTAAAAGCTCGGACCTTCTGTCCATTCTAATTATTCGTTCCAAAGGGAACGAGCAATCACGTCAAAGTGTATGTGCCGAATTCGTTGCTTGTAATGAACTAGTTAAAACAAAATGCATAACAATTTGAAAGCTCAATTTTTCTTAAAGGCAATAGTTGGAATATATGATTTTATTTATGTATTTTTTTTCGTATGCAGTGGTCTAGTTTTCTTGGTATTCTTTGGTTAATGCGCATACTTTACACATGTATTTTTGTTTTCAGTAGTCCCAGAAATGTTCCAAGTTTGAAAAAGGTAACATTTTGATTGTGCTAGATCTTTTGCAGGTTAAGAATAACCCATTGATTGTAAACATTTGAGTTCGTTAACCTAAATGCACCAAAAAAACTCTAAACAAATAACGTAAATTTTTAATATTCTGTAAAAAAAGTCCCACAAAGAGCGTCCGCAGTTTTTGTAGACATAGTCAATAATTGCTCCATCTGAATATCAACGCAAAATTGAAACAGGATACATTGCAATGTAACAAAAAAAGAAGATGTATGCAGTATGATCAAATCCACTTAATATTTCTAAGAAGGTGTTGCCATAAGCTATCAAGACATTTATTCCAACTTGTAAAAAAGATACTAATTTTGAGCAAAGTGACGCAAGACAGTGTGATATCCTCTCTCTGAATTCACACGTTGACTGCCAAAAATATGGAAGACTATACGATCTTGATATTACTCTGTATACATGCATATTTAAATATATTTATCAATTTATTCTTTTTTTTAACAGAATGATGTAACAGCTTAGTTATACCCCCGAACACAAAGTGTAAGGGGGTATTTTGGATTCAGCTTGTCTGTTGGTCTGTCTGTCCGTCTGTAGACGGAATCGTGTGGACACTGGATCTCAAAAACCCCTGGTCAGAATTTAATGATACTTCACAGAAGTGATAAGTAAAATCGTGTGGATCGGGCTAGGCAATCTCCAAAGGGGCTCCTGAGCCAGTAAATTTGATGACCTACTTGACAGAAGTGATAAGTACAATGCCTAGTTGTGCATGGTCAATGTTCGGGGTCACGAGGTGAAAGGTCAATGTCACAGGGGCTCGAGTTAGTAAAATCTTGTGCGCTCTTAGTATTCAAATTCCCTGGTCACAATTTAATGATATTTACAGAAGTGATAAATACCATGTCAATGTTTCGGGTCAGATCACATGGACTCGGCATAATAAAATCTTGTGCGTTCTTAATCACCAAAACCCCTGGTCAGAATTCTATAATACTTCACATAAGTGATAAGTACCATGTCTTGAGCTGTGCAGGTCTAATAACTAAAGCATCAAATGTTACATACTGTGTCACTGGAGTGATCGGGTATTCATCACCTTCAGTGATTGTTCTTGTTTAGACTTAGTTTGTATTTTGCCTCATCGTGTACTTACCGGATATCAAATGTGCAGAATTTTTTATCGGGGTTGTGGCATTTGTTTCTGCTGTAGACTTTATTGTCTGGGTTGTAGTTCCATCTGTAGATGTAGAATTTGTTCCCGGGGTTGTGGTCTCTTGTTTCTGCTGTAGACTTTATTGTCTGGGTTGTAGTTCCATTTGTAGATGTAAAATTTGTTCCCGGGGTTGTGGTCACTTGTTTCTGCTGTAGACTTTATTGTCTGGGTTGTAGTTCCATTTGTAGATGTAAAATTTGTTCCCGGGGTTGTGGTCACTTGTTTCTGCTGTAGACTTTATTGTCTGGGTTGTAGTTCCATTTGTAGATGTAAAATTTGTTCCCGGGGTTGTGGTCACTTGTTTCTGCTGTAGACTTTATTGTCTGGGTTGTAGTTCCATTTGTAGATGTAAAATTTGTTCCCGGGGTTGTGGTCACTTGTTTCTGCTGTAGACTTTATTGTCTGAGTTGTAGTTCCATTTGTAGATGTAAAATTTGTTCCCGGGGTTGTGGTCTTTGTTTCTGCTGTAGACTTTATTGTCTGGGTTGTAGTTCCATTTGTAGATGTAAAATTTGTTCCCGGGGTTGTGTCTTTGTTTCTGCTGTAGACTTTATTGTCTGGGTTGTAGTTCCATTTGTAGATGTAAAATTTGTTCCCGGGGTTGTGGTCACTTGTTTCTGCTGTAGACTTTATTGTCTGGGTTGTAGTTCCATTTGTAGATGTAAAATTTGTTCCCGGGGTTGTGTCATTGTTTCTGCTGTAGACTTTATTGTCTGGGTTGTAGTTCCATTTGTAGATGTAAAATTTGTTCCCGGGGTTGTGTCACTTGTTTCTGCTTAGACTTTATTGTCTGGGTTGTAGTTCCATTTGTAGATGTAAAATTTGTTCCCGGGGTTGTGTCACTTGTTTCTGCTAGACTTTATTGTCTGGGTTGTAGTTCCATTTGTAGATGTAAAATTTGTTCCCGGGGTTGTGTCACTTGTTTCTGCTAGACTTTATTGTCTGGGTTGTAGTTCCATTTGTAGATGTAAAATTTGTTCCGGGGGTTGTTCACTGTTTCGCTGTAGAAGTTGTTTTAGTGGTTGTAGCATTTGTAGAACCTGTGAAAATATTTGTTTTGATTCTTTTTTAGCATGATTATAAATTCGGAAACAATGGATTAAGTTTTTACATTTTGGCATTGAATCAACCATTTTCATTTAATTCCGCATATTTATCCTTTGATGTCGTTATGAAAATGGTTAGTTTACATTTTATCCACGTAGAAATAGTAAGTATATATTCTCTGTTGCATCTCAGATACTTCATGGTAATACAATTTACTGTGTACTATTTCCGCTTATGTTCTTTTACATGAAATAATTGAGAGTCACATTTCCTCATCGGCTGTAGAAATCAAACTATATTTGACAAAGTTGGCTTACAGTTGAACGTTGAAGTCTTTATGTTATAGAAAATCATTGAAGAGGTTTACATTGATGCGAATTATGTTTTTCAGCATCTGCCAAGAAGTTTTCATAAAATCAAGCTATATCGTTGTCATTTATTCAACTATCTGGGGTTTAGAAGCTTTCCCGACTTAAATGTGTTATACGAAAGCTCTATTACAATATTCCCAGAAATTATGGTAAATATAAACATTTTCATATTGTGTAAAATGTATTCATGTACTTCTTTATTGTTACACACTGTAGAATTGAATTAAATGTGAAATGTCAACTCTGATTTTGTGTTTAAAAATAAAACCACATTTGCTTTGGTTTTATGACGTTAGTCTTAAAAGATGCATCTCTCGAGTTATTAAAATTTATTGAAGACTTTTTTTTGCTCTTATTTTTTTCGAGAAATGGTACCGGTATCCATAAATGGTTTAAACCGCGAAGTAATGAAGTAAATAATGAGGCATGCTAAGTTATTTTGTTACTGATTAAAATTACCCAACAGAAACTCGTTAGAAAGGATGGATTCTCAAATTTTAGATTTGCACTGTTTTTCTCTATTTTAATGGAAATAAGTCTATAACACAAATTCTTACATTTTGGTTGTAACTATGCCAATATATAAATCAATGATGAACGTCTTTCTTAAAATTTTGGTAGTCACGTTGAAGGGTAATATCCTTTTAACATGTAGGAGACTCTAAAATACGTAATACTGGTATTGCTTTAGATGATTTTATCACAAATGTGAACAGGTAATCAACGAATATCTCCACCATGCATGATTTGCTGAGTTTTAAGCTCACCTGGTGCAAAGTGCCAGGGTGCGATGTAAGGACCGCTCACCATCCGCCGACTGTAATCAGTCATTACCGTATTGTTTATACATAAACTTAATTTTACATTGTCATTATCCTTATTAGTCTGATATAAATGGAGATTTTTATGAATATTTGCAGAAAAACAATTAAAAGGTGACTTTAAAGCTGAAATAAAAGAAAACAAACGAAAAAAAAAATATTGGGGTTTAAATGGTATTTGAACTCCACTCGTAAAATAAGGCGAGGGAAAAATAAGGGATAAGTCGTTTTCATAAAAACATGATATAAATTAGTGTGCATTTTCTCTCTCTAAATTAAATTTTACTTTATGCAATTGTTGAAATTGGTTTAATGAAAGCAGAACTTTTGTTAAGGTAAGAGTTCAACTTCAAAGACATCTTTTTGGAAACAGACAGAAAATGATCGCTCCTTCCACATCAAATTAGCTATGAGCATTCTACACTACACTGCACTACAGTGCCGCGTCAATTATAACACTACTTTTTGTAAGAATCGAAGAAAATGTCTAGTTACCATATGCCATTATAGTCCAGAGACACAATAAAATCACTTTGATATAAAATGACATGTTGGCGTCTCAGTGTTTGCAAACGTATGAGCTGTGTTTCCTGCTCCAGCGTTATCTGTCTCAAATCGAGTGGCTGGGTATCCTGGAGTAAACTAATCTATTGAAGTGCATTGTACACAAACTGCAAAATAGTACGTTTATTTCGCAAAAAATAGCTGTTTTTGCTTTTAAATGGCACATATTGATGTGAATGTTCTTTTTCAAAAAAATGTCTACGGAAATTTTGACGTAGTTATCGGACTTGTATCAATTTATACATTGTATACTGAAACTTTTACTGATTTTATTAACCTGACTGCGAAACAAGTTTTGTATTGTAAACCAGTCGCTATTGACAGCTCTGGCATGATCGAGGCAGTCCCTTATGGGTGCTATCGACATTTATCGCTGGTACGCAATCATTTATAACTGGAAGGGTGGACAAGTAAGGTGCTTGGTGATACCTGGGATCAAACCCATGTCCCCCAAATCGAGTTTAGTGAACACCATAACCACTAAACCACCGGGACCCATATGTATGCTTCTTCGGGCGCAACCAGCCTATAACACGTTTTTGGTAAACCAGCTTCATAAAAAATATTTTTTTCATTCAAAAAAAGCTACCCCCCAAAGCACCCCAAACAAAAAAAAAAATAAAAAAAAAAGAAAAACAAAAAAAAAAAAAACACACGCGCACACGCACACACACACCACACACACACACACAACCACGCACACAAATACTTTTTCCTAAATGACCAGCTAGTTAAAGCTAATACAGAATTTGCTTTCATGGAAGTAGGTGGTATACAAATTCAGACGTCGTTTCCAACCTCTCAGAAACTTAACCAGTGGCCCTTCATCAGCAGCCGTGGAGATTCATTTCTGTTTTGATCTGATCCGGTAGAAAACGACCGGTTCTTTTATTTAGACACCACCCTTGGGAAGTTGAAAAAGTGGCCTATCAATAAAGCTTTCTCTTAGTGCAAATAGTTTCTTCTTAAATTACCAAATCCGGTTTCATAACCTCCGGTCTCTAAATACACTTTGTCTTTTTACACGTGGTCTCTCGAGCAAGTTTGACAGTCTAAACTAGCAATTTCCGGAATGCAGACTGACTTTGGCTATATGCATTTTTACTTGTAGCGACACACCAGTATTAATTGAGTATAAAGTGTCAAGGCAGGTTAGATATCTTATTCTCCATCAAGGTTTGAATGAAGAATCAATATTTGTTTTATCACGTTTCCATGATAACCACAAAACAGTCAATACTTCGCGGTGGTATTTTGTCGATGTTGCAAAAAAAATAACTAGATTAGCTCTTGTTACTTTTTGTTTCGTTTACTAGAAAAATCGACTTAAATGTTAATAAAAAAAGGAACATGGCCACTAAATAAAGCAATTTTGTAAAGTGATAAATTTCGGTACATGTGCTGAAATCAACAAGAATTTCAACATTGTCACCGAGAAAGTTTAATTAAGGATTACCTGAAGGGTTAGAATTCTTGTACAATTCTTTCAGTCTAAATTCTTTTATATACTCAATACACATGTACAGTGAAAAAATACGATGGTGATACATTTGAAAGAATGGTCATAGCGAAAATTCCGGCATTTGTGTCCATCATCGCAAGAAAGTTATTCACCTCTGACAGTGTGACGCAACTTTTACAATTAGTCCACTAAGAAAGGCATCAAAAGCCTTGTAAAAATGGCGACAACCGTCTCGAGGGTAGACCGCAAAACTGCAGTAACTTATATGAAATAAAGAAGAACTTACCGTAATGGTTACGCGGTCAACCCTCGAATTATGTCTTTCAACAGATAGTAAACTATCTTCAAAAGTGTTTCTACCGATAGTAACTGTTACAAAAATACCGAAAAAAATTGACGTATACTTGTAGTACGGAAATTCTTACACATAAATACGTATTCGTTATTAATACATTGTAGGTACATGATTATTTGAAGCAAATGGTAATAGTTACTGTTCACGGTCTTCTCACTAGTAATTTGTGAACAAAGTACATCGTCGTCAAAAATCATTATACTTGTTTCCACAATGTCACCATACTTTTGTTAGTATTTTACAGCTGTAAATATCCCGTGCACTTCGTGCCTTAAACACACAACTTATTACTGATATATGGTGTCCATATGGAAACAAAATTTTGGCAAATTTAGATAGAAGTATACTTATTAGGTCACCTGGCTACGCCAGGGTGAGCATTGTCCGTCGTCCGTCAACATTTTGATTCAAATGACATCCCCTCTGAAACCAGTAGGCCAATATTGATAAAACTACGCAGGAATGTTCCTTGCATGAAGCTTTACCAAAATTGTTCAAAGAATTCCATTCCATGCAGAACTCTGGTTGCTATGGCAATTAATAGGAAAAAACTTAAAAAATCTTCTTCTCTGAAACCACAAGGCCTAGAGCTTAGATATTTGGCATGTAGCATTGGTTAGTGAACCTCTACCAAGATTGTTCAAATTATAACCCCCGGGTCAAAAGACCCCGCACGGGGGTCATTTAGGTTTACATAGGCTATATAGGAAAAACTTTTAAAATCTTCTTCTCTGAAACCACAAGGCCTAGAGCTTAGATATTTGGCATGTAGCATTGCCTATAACCCCCGGGTCAAAGTTTGTTTAAATTATGCCCCTGGAGTCAAAATTGACCTTGCACAGGGGCGGGGGGGGGGGTTCACTTGTTTTACAAAGACGTATATAGGAAAACCTATTTGGTATATAACATTATCTAGTGATCTTCCACTAGGCAAGTGGACTTGTATCAAGGTGAGCGATATAGGGCCATCTTGGCCCTCCTGTTTAATAACATATTATGCATGACTTATGTAAATAGTTAAAGGCTTGTTATAATCATAAGTCTTGAGGTGACTCTTTTATTGAAGTACGTCTACGACGCCTGTCCATTTAAAAACGTTTTGTTTATTCCTTCGTTGCGGCATTGTTGATCCGTTTTTGACACCATACTTTCGTATTTTGTGTTATGATAAAACTTTGAATTTCATATATTTTGTCGATGGGTACCTATTTTACAAGGGCTTTTTTGCGACTTTTTGTGCATTCTATAAAAACATTAAGGCTCGTTGCATCTACACGGATGTTTACGTTATATAGTGATGTGATTTCCTTTTGTTCAGGCTATCAAGTTTTGTAGAAACCTGAGCCAAAAATGGACTTAAAAAAACAAAGGTATTTCTTTAATTAATACTATTTTATTTCGATTTTTGTGTCAAAGTACTTATTTGATAGTCAGACATCTGTTTTATCAGACAAAAGTGGCCAGAAAGGTTCCTGTTCTTCAAAACTCACATGGGGTAATGTACACAGGCAACTTCAATGTACGTCATAACATAGTCCTTAAGTTTTATTTTAAATTAGCACTTTTCGGCTGAGAATCTCGGTAAGGTTATTCAAACAAGTCCAATCTTTGACTTAATCATTGAGATATTATTTTGAAATTGGAATACTTATTTACCATTCAAGTATGGTAATTTTAATGATTTTTTAAAATCTTTTGTATATTACAACTCTTTCCCATATCTTCTCACAATAAACAAACATAATTACCTATCACAACTCTGTCAAGTCCTAACATATTTTTGTAATAATGCTTCAACAACGGCTTACGTATCTGAAACCGTCACTTATTGCGTTTGTATTGCATAGTGACTTTCCACTTCTTTATTTTGTTTATCCTTCTTTTTTCTTCTCATTTACTTCTCTCATTCTTTTTCATCATGTTTTTTTCCTTTTTAATAATACTGCAAGTTGCTATATCTGTTCGTAGTCGTGTGATTTGTAGGTCCGGTTTGTGTTCCAGCGTGCGTTGGGTCTCGTGGCGCCGTTCTGTCTGTATTTTTCTTGTGACTCTAATGGAATGTATAACATAGCTTACAAAACAGAGTCAGGGCGGCAAGTAGTGAGGACGCCTTTCACCAAACATATAACCAACGGTTACTACTACCACTCAAAGTGATGTTAAAATTATCCTTTTAGTTATTGCAATATGTGTTCTCTTATCCGGCAACGACCATCTGAATCCAGACCCAGCTTCTGTTTCTTCTAACATCTACTTCCCTTAGTGACTCACAATCAACATGTATAAACATGCTTAACAACGATCTAAGTAAAATGCATGTTAACATCCACTGTCTTCGTCCAAAACTAGACATTCTCTAGGTAGAAGCACAACAATATGATATACAAATGTACTATTTTTTTCTGAAACCTTGCTCACTAATGACATTAAAAGTGAAACCCTAAAGATTCAAAATTTCAATTTACCTTTCCGGTGTGACCGGGTCGGTAGGAACGGCGGAGGGGTTTCCATTTATTTACGAGATAACATTTACGGGAAAATGAGAAATGACCTTTCATTGCCTGGTTTGGAAGCTATATGGGTCGAAGCCCTTTGCCATAACAAATATCTTTTACTTGGTGGTTAATGCAAATAACAATTACTTGTCCACAATAGAAGAGAGTATTAACAGAGCCTACAGCACAAACCTTCAAAACATTATAATTTATGGTGAATTATTTTTGCTATATGAAAGGTCCTCACTATAGCAAAATGGAAAATCTCAACAACTCTTATAATCTCTATCAAACTATCAACGAACCAACGCATTATACTGTAAACTCAAACTCACTATTAGACCTCTTCATTGTTAAAAACATCCTGACCAGTTTCGTAGCAGATCCATTTATTCCAGACCTTGTTAGATACCATTGTCCAATAGTACTGGTTCTAAAGCTTAAAAAGCCTAATGCTCAATCTTTCAAAAGACAAATATGGAAATATGACCTTGGTAACTATATCATACCGGAGAACTCTACTGAAAGTAATCCTTTCTGACGAAAATGTAGACTCAGTAGCATCAAAAATCTCAACCACCATTAGTGATGCAGCTAATCAATGCCTAAAAAAATTGTTACAATTCGCCCACATGATGTGCCATGGTTTAATTCAGACATTTGCAAACTTATTTGCAAATGCAACCGCATCCACAAGTCTGTAAAACACAGTTGTGTCGCAATTATACATTTCAAAGACAAAGATTTTTAGTAGATCTTCCTTGTCCGACTACATGTCAAAATCTTTTGTATGAATGGGAAGAACTAAATTTGAACCAGAATACAAGGTTTTCTTACGAGTTTAGAAATACATCCTCGCTATGGAGCGTTTCTCATCGCGGGCTGGGGCACCGGACTTGAACATTACAAATTTTAATAATTTTCCCTAAACAGAAGTAGCATTATTATTATTATTCCATTATAATTATTTCATTATTGCTTTTCCTTTTCACTTTCTTACACGCCTCCGTTACACCTATCTTTTTCTTCTCTCTGTATGTTTAAAATTTGCTAAAAAACATTCAAAGCATCCCACCTTACCAAAATCATAGGAGCTGTATTCATATAAGCCATAAAAGGGCTTGTTTACAAATCCTAATACAACTAATAACTTCTGTGGATACTATTGTTAAAATGTTTGTTTACAAATTGTCATTTATTATGTATTATCTTTCTAGAAATAAATACTGTTTTAATTAATATCTGAATGTGATTTTGGTATAGTATGTTGTATAAGGTCTGGGTCGGCGTTACTGCTCGGTAAGCAGTGAGCGTTGCACGTGCACTAAAGGATCCTTTTAAACTGCCATTAATTTCTCGCAAGGGAATTTGCCGGGTAGCCTTGCGGATTTGGACTTTACATTATATAATGTACTTAATTTTGATCACTCTATAACAAGTAAGGTAGTTTTAGTAGCAGTTTTAGTAGCAGTTTTAGTAGTAGTTGTAGCAATAGTATAGTAGTCTTATAATACTTTTATAAAGTAATTAGTTATTTAAGTAATGTATATGTTTAGGTTTAGAACGGGTAATTCAAGGTGTACGGTGTACTAGTAGATTCGTATGCATATTTTTGCATAGACAGGTTGTTGGGATATCTGAATACCGCTTCTCTGCGTGTTTGTCATTCATCTCATATAGTGCTGCTTGATGCCAAATTGCCATGGATACAGCGGCTTAGGGTACTTTTTAAGTACTGCTGACTATATCGTGCCGAATAGCACTTGAAACAAACAAGATACTTACCATCATGAGGACACGGCGAAGCTAGCAAATGACAGACCTCCACCCTCCACAAACTCCCCGCAGCTTTTGCTTCATATGTTCAATATAGAGATTGAAGCTCATCTGAGGAGTTTGCCACTTGTTCGAGCAGGATTTAGGAGCTCGTTTTGAATGTACCAAGCGATCCCAAAACTAAATAAAGCCCCTCGCAGATAAAGACATTTGTGCTCATGTATGTATGGATAATCCATATGACCAACGCCCCAGAAGAGTTGTAGTTATTTTAGGTTTCGGAGGATAGTGCAAGATACAGAACGCGTCCCGTTCCAGAGACAGCCCCTGGTTCTTTAACATGCCCGGTGTACAGCACCGATACATCGGACCTTGGTTTTCAGGTCTCATCCGAAAGACCATTAGTTATGTGGAGGAGCGGGGATCGAACCTGCGATCCCTTGATTACAACTCATGCACTCGATCTGTATTATTTCAGAGACCGTTTAGCCACATGCCCTGAGGACTACAGAGTGACACTTATCCAACACAGTGACATGACATCCGGGAACTGTTTTCTTGCTAGCAGACGTGTCAATATGAAGAGTAAACACATTGAACACACCATTGCTTTTCTGTGATAACCTCAGCCGCTGGTTAAAGAGAGGTTGTCCCTAGTTTTTTAATATTCATGTAAAACACCTCTGTTTTAACCCATTTTGTTTCTGAAGGCACTACATTGACCAATGTGCAGACTAAAAGAAGGTAGGATCCTATTATAGTCCCTTTTCAACGTTCCCAAGCGGGCTTTAGTCCTTGATTTGACAGCAATTATAATGGCCAAAATCATGACATCGGATAAACAACAATCACCAAAAATCTTTTTATCTGTTGACGCAAGCATCAAATTACAATTAAAATTATTCGATTTATAAGAGAAGAGGCCTATGCATGCATGTGAAACATGCACCCGTGTATTACCACGGATAAATTGTTCAGAAAAATTAGCACGTAGCTCGACGACTCCGTCCCTAGTAAAAACTGAGCTCTGCCAAAATAGCACCGAGTCTAAGATAAGAGCATGGTTGATTTGTCTTCGTTTTTCTGACTGGGCTCACATCCATTGGTTATCAATCAGGAACTCGAGTCTCAATACTTATGGAAGAGAAATTTCCAATCTCAAGTCGTAAATCCTTATTACAGTCACTTAGACAGAAAACAAAAAAGTGTCATATATTTAGCAACGTTAACATACATAATTATGTTCATGCCAATATATATTTTTTCGTGACTTGATTTGTGTGCAGTTACTTCTACTAATACTGTCAACAATACTACGGGTCGATCTAGCTACTGTAAAACGAATAAAACAAACATACATATCAACAATATGAACTCTGTAGAACTGAAAGAAAGGTGTGGACTTCTCTGCGGACTGCATTATTTTTATATAAGAAAGAATGGCCGTTATTTTATATGAATAAATTATAGCACTAAAGTAGCCTTTCTAAGCATTTCTGCCATTTGTTTAACGTACTCGCGAATAATGCTACTGCTGAAAATAAATACAACAGCGTAAAACATAGATACAAATGAGACGTTTAAAATAAAAACAAATACATGCATGTTATTTCTTTCATAATCATTTTAATTTGTCCGGAAACAGGGGTTGGGGGAAGGGAAGGCAGGTCTGTATTCGAGAAAAATATAACAGTTTCTTATCAAACATTGACACGTAATTAAATCGAAGAATGTCGTAATTACGGGGTTTGAAAGAAATCTGATAAATGACAACCGTTCATGATGCTGTCGAATCAAAAGTCGATATATAGGAAAGGTTGACATACTTTTTGATGAAGTGTAAATACGTGGATGGCTGCTTGTTACCGTAAGCTGCGGCATGAACCTAGTATTTTTCTGGACCAACTCATAGGCTAAAATATCGTGACAAATGATAAATCGTAAGCTACGGCAACTAGACGTGTCGTCACCTGTAAACAGGTGTGGCATCAATTAAGATATTATCAAAAATTGTTAAAATGTCATTCTTCACGCATCTTAGTAAAATCACTATGTAATTATTGCTGGACCAACTCATAGGCTAAAATATCGTGACAAATGATAAATGAACAGAAAATTTACACATTTAAAAAAAATGTATATATACAAGTTAGCCTAAAGGGACAAACTGTTCAAACCAATGTCTTTCATTTCAGGTAGCACATATATAGGATGATATCCCAAGATCGTGGGTCATCGGTTGATACCAGTATAATGGTCTTGCAAGTAGCAAACTGTGATGATCAGTCTTAGGACGCTTGATTTAAAGTCCCAGAATCACTTTTAATTTGTTGATATAGTAACATAAATTTATTGATAAGATAATGATAGAACCATGTTCTATTCACTCTAAAGTGCATTTCTTTCGTATTCAAGTCGTTTCTGCAAGAAAGCCTTTCTTAATTTTTTGCAATATCATTGAAAAAATACTGCGCTATGTTTCTAATATGTACATATCGATTAAAAAAGCAAAGTTAGGGATGTTGGTACAAATAACAGTCATTTCTGTCAGTAAGACATCTTTCTTGATAAAATGAGAGCTACTTGTAAATGTGACCCTGTTACTTTAGTTAGAATAAATTAATGCACTGCCTAAAATAGAAATCGGGCTCTAAAAGTTACACAATTAACACTATGTACAAGTTACTACATGTATTTCAGTCTCTGTAACTCAAGTTGATAACCGCTGAAATTCTCATACCCCGGTAATACTGGTAGTAGTTTTACAATCACAGTTTAAGGGGACATTATCCTGTTTCACATATTCATATTTACTTAATTTCAGTTAACTCCCCTTTTTCACTGATCGGATTGTAACCAGACTCCAACGATGACTACTGAAGGGTTAAAACAGCAAACAAACACCAGCCTAATATACTCTGTGACAATGGTACTTCTGAAACGGATAGAAAGGTAAATTTTAGCTACATGTGTATGTTTCATTTGATCAATGACCGATCTCTCGAAACGCCATAGAAAGAGAAATCACCTATAGAGGTGATATTCCCGCGAAGAAAGCTTGACCCAGAAATTGCAAGTTTCCACAATAAAAATGTATGTTGTTTACATCTTAGTAATACCACTATTCTAAAAGCTCGGACCTTCTGTCCATTCTAATTATTCGTTCCAAAGGGAACGAGCAATCACGTCAAAGTGTATGCGCCGAATTCGTTGCTTGTAATGAACTAGTTAAAACAAAATGCATAACAATTTGAAAGCTCAATTTTTCTTAAAGGCAATAGTTGGAATATATGATTTCATTTATGTATTTCTTTTCCTATGCAGTGGTCTAGTTTTCTTGGTATTCTTTGGTTAATGCGCATACTTTACACATGTATTTTTGTTTTCAGTAGTCCCAGAAATGTTCCAAGTTTGAAAAAGGTAACATTTTGATTGTGCTAGATCTTTTGCAGGTTAAGAATAACCCATTGATTGTAAACATTTGAGTTCGTTAACCTAAATGCACCAAAAAAACTCTAAACAAATAACGTAAATTTTTAATATTCTGTAAAAAAAGTCCCACAAAGAGCGTCCGCAGTTTTTGTAGACATAGTCAATAATTGCTCCATCTGAATATCAACGCAAAATTGAAACAGGATACATTGCAATGTAACAAAAAAAGAAGATGTATGCAGTATGATCAAATCCACTTAATATTTCTAAGAAGGTGTTGCCATAAGCTAGAAAGACATTTATTCCAACTTGTAAAAAAGATACTAATTTTGAGCAAAGTGACGCAAGACAGTGTGATATCCTCTCTCTGAATTCACACGTTGACTGCCAAAAATATGGAAGACTATACGATCTTGATATTACTCTGTATACATGCATATTTAAATATATTTATCAATTTATTCTTTTTTTTAACAAAGTGTAAGGGGGTATTTTGGATTCAGCTTGTCTGTTGGTCTGTCTGTCCGTCTGTAGACGGAATCGTGTGGACACTGGATCTCAAAAACCCCTGGTCAGAATTTAATGATACTTCAAGGAAAAAAAAAAAAAAAAAATTTTTGATGGTTTTTTTTTCGGGTCCCAAGGTCAAAGTTCAAGGTCACAGGGGCTCGAGTTAGTAAAATCTTGTGGACGCTAAATCTCCAAACCCCTGGCCAGAATTTAATGATACTTGACAGAAGTGATAAGTACAATGCCTAGTTGTGCATGGTCAATGTTCGGGGTCACGAGGTGAAAGGTCAATGTCACAGGGGCTCGAGTTAGTAAAATCTTGTGCGCTCTTAGTATTCAAATTCCCTGGTCACAATTTAATGATATTTACAGAAGTGATAAATACCATGTCAATGTTTCGGGTCAGATCACATGGACTCGGCATAATAAAATCTTGTGCGTTCTTAATCACCAAAACCCCTGGTCAGAATTCTATAATACTTCACATAAGTGATAAGTACCATGTCTTGAGCTGTGCAGGTCTAATAACTAAAGCATCAAATGTTACATACTGTGTCACTGGAGTGATCGGGTATTCATCACCTTCAGTGATTGTTCTTGTTTAGACTTAGTTTGTATTTTGCCTCATCGTGTACTTACCGGATATCAAATGTGCAGAATTTTTTATCGGGGTTGTGGCATTTGTTTCTGCTGTAGACTTTATTGTCTGGGTTGTAGTTCCATTTGTAGATGTAAAATTTGTTCCCGGGGTTGTGTCACTTGTTTCTGCTGTAGACTTTATTGTCTGGGTTGTAGTTCCATTTGTAGATGTAGAATTTGTTCCCGGGGTTGTGGTCACTTGTTTCTGCTGTAGACTTTATTGTCTGGGTTGTAGTTCCATTTGTAGATGTAAAATTTGTTCCCGGGGTTGTGTCACTTGTTTCTGCTGTAGACTTTATTGTCTGGGTTGTAGTTCCATTTGTAGATGTAAAATTTGTTCCCGGGGTTGTGTCACTTGTTTCTGCTGTAGACTTTATTGTCTGGGTTGTAGTTCCATTTGTAGATGTAAAATTTGTTCCCAGGGTTGTGTCACTTGTTTCTGCTTAGACTTTATTGTCTGGGTTGTAGTTCCATTTGTAGATGTAAAATTTGTTCCCGGGGTTGTGTCACTTGTTTCTGCTTAGACTTTATTGTCTGGGTTGTAGTTCCATTTGTAGATGTAAAATTTGTTCCCGGGGTTGTGTCACTTGTTTCTGCTGTAGACTTTATTGTCTGGGTTGTAGTTCCATTTGTAGATGTAAAATTTGTTCCCGGGGTTGTGTCACTTGTTTCTGCTGTAGACTTTATTGTCTGGGTTGTAGTTCCATTTGTAGATGTAAAATTTGTTCCCGGGGTTGTGTCACTTGTTTCTGCGTAGACTTTATTGTCTGGGTTGTAGTTCCATTTGTAGATGTAAAATTTGTTCCCGGGGTTGTGTCACTTGTTTCTGCTGTAGACTTTATTGTCTGGGTTGTAGTTCCATTTGTAGATGTAAAATTTGTTCCCGGGGTTGTGTCACTTGTTTCTGCTGTAGACTTTATTGTCTGGGTTGTAGTTCCATTTGTAGATGTAAAATTTGTTCCCGGGGTTGTGTCACTTGTTTCTGCTGTAGACTTTATTGTCTGGGTTGTAGTTCCATTTGTAGATGTAAAATTTGTTCCCGGGGTTGTGTCACTTGTTTCTGCGTAGACTTTATTGTCTGGGTTGTAGTTCCATTTGTAGATGTAAAATTGTTCCCGGGGTTGTGTCACTTGTTTCTGCTGTAGACTTTATTGTCTGGGTTGTAGTTCCATTTGTAGATGTAAAATTTGTTCCCGGGGTTGTGTCACTTGTTTCTGCTGTAGACTTTATTGTCTGGGTTGTTTCCATTTGTGATGTAAAATTGTTCCCGGTGGCCTTGTTTCTGCTGTAACTTTATTTCTGGGTTGTAGTTCCATTTGTAGATGTAAAATTTGTTCCCGGGTTTGTCACTTGTTTCTGCTGTAGACTTTATTGTCTGGGGGGGGGGGGGGGGGGGGGGGGGGGGTTGTGCCTTGTGTAAAATTGTTCCCGGGTTTCCTTGTTTCTGCTTAGACTTTATTGTCTGGGTTGTAGTTCCATTTGTAGAGTAAAATTTGTTCCCGGGGTTGTGTCACTTGTTTCTGCTTAACTTTATTGTCTGGGTTGTAGTTCCATTTGTAGATGTAAAATTTGTTCCCGGGGTTGTGTCACTTGTTTCTGCTGTAGACTTTATTGTCTGGGTTGTAGTTCCATTTGTAGATGTAAAATTTGTTCCCGGGGTTGTGTCACTTGTTTCTGCTGTAGACTTTATTGTCTGGGTTGTAGTTCCATTTGTAGATGTAAAATTTGTTCCCGGGGTTGTGTCACTTGTTTCTGCTGTAGACTTTATTGTCTGGGTTGTAGTTCCATTTGTAGATGTAAAATTTGTTCCCGGGGTTGTGTCACTTGTTTCTGCTAGACTTTATTGTCTGGGTTGTAGTTCCATTTGTAGATGTAAAATTTGTTCCCGGGGTTGTGTCACTTGTTTCTGTGTAGACTTTTTTTGTAAAATTTTTTTTGGGGTTGTGTCACTTGTTTCTGCTGTAGACTTTTGTCTGGGTGTAGTTCCATTTGTAGATGTAAAATTTGTTCCCGGGGTTGTGTCACTTGTTTCTGCTGTAGACTTTATTGTCTGGGTTGTAGTTCCATTTGTAGATGTAAAATTTGTTCCCGGGGTTGTGTCACTTGTTTCTGCTGTAGAAGTTGTTTTAGTGGTTGTAGCATTTGTAGAACCTGTGAAAATATTTGTTTTGATTCTTTTTTAGCATGATTATAAATTCGGAAACAATGGATTAAGTTTTTACATTTTGGCATTGAATCAACCATTTTCATTTAATTCCGCATATTTATCCTTTGATGTCAGTTATGAAAATGGTTAGTTTACATTTTATCCACGTAGAAATAGTAAGTATATATTCTCTGTTGCATCTCAGATACTTCATGGTAATACAATTTACTGTGTACTATTTCCGCTTATGTTCTTTTACATGAAATAATTGAGAGTCACATTTCCTCATCGGCTGTAGAAATCAAACTATATTTGACAAAGTTGGCTTACAGTTGAACGTTGAAGTCTTTATGTTATAGAAAATCATTGTAGAGGTTTACATTGATACGAATTATGTTTTTCAGCATCTGCCAAGAAGTTTTCATAAAATCAAGCTATATCGTTGTCATTTATTCAACTATCTGGGGTTTAGAAGCTTTCCCGACTTAAATGTGTTATACGAAAGCTCTATTACAATATTCCCAGAAATTATGGTAAATATAAACATTTTCATATTGTGTAAAATGTATTCATGTACTTCTTTATTGTTACACACTGTAGAATTGAATTAAATGTGAAATGTCAACTCTGATTTTGTGTTTAAAAATAAAACCACATTTGCTTTGGTTTTATGACGTCAGTCTTAAAAGATGCATCTCTCGAGTTATTAAAATTTATTGAAGACTTTTTTGTGCTCTTATTTTTTTCGAGAAATGGTACCGGTATCCATAAATGGTTTAAACCGCGAAGTAATGAAGTAAATAATGAGGCATGCTAAGTTATTTTGTTACTGATTAAAATTACCCAACAGAAACTCGTTAGAAAGGATGGATTCTCAAATTTTAGATTTGCACTGTTTTTCTCTATTTTAATGGAAATAAGACTATAACACAAATTCTTACATTTTGGTTGTAACTTTGCCAATATATAAATCAATGATGAACGTCTTTCTTAAAATTATGGTAGTCACGTTGAAGGGTAATATCCTTTTAACATGTAGGAGACTCTAAAATACGTAATACTGGTATTGCTTTAGATGATTTTATCACAAATGTGAACAGGTAATCAACGAATATCTCCACCATGCATGGTTTGCTGAGTTTTAAGCTCACCTGGTGCAAAGTGCCAGGGTGCGATGTAAGGATCGCTCACCATCCGCCGACTGTAATCAGTCATTACCGTATTGTTTATACATAAACTTAATTTTACATTGTCATTATCCTTATTAGTCTGATATAAATGGAGATTTTTATGAATATTTGCAGAAAAACAATTAAAAGGTGACTTTAAAGCTGAAATAAAAGAAAACAGACGAAAAAAAAATATTGGGGTTTAAATGGTATTTGAACTCCACTCGTAAAATAAGGCGAGGGAAAAATAAGGGATAAGTCGTTTTCATAAAAAAATGATATAAATTAGTGTGCATTTTCTCTCTCTAAATTAAATTTTACTTTATGCAATTGTTGAAATTGGTTTAATGAAAGCAGAACTTTTGTTAAGGTAAGAGTTCAACTTCAAAGACATCTTTTTGGAAACAGACAGAAAATGATCGCTCCTTCCACATCAAATTAGCTATGAGCATTCTACACTACACTGCACTACAGTGCCGCGTCAATTATAACACTACTTTTTGTAAGAATCGAAGAAAATGTCTAGTTACCATATGCCATTATAGTCCAGAGACACAATAAAATCACTTTGATATAAAATGACATGTTGGCGTCTCAGTGTTTGCAAACGTATGAGCTGTGTTTCCTGCTCCAGCGTTATCTGTCTCAAATCGAGTGGCTGGGTATCCTGGAGTAAACTAATCTATTGAAGTGCATTGTACACAAACTGCAAAATAGTACGTTTATTTCGCAAAAAATAGCTGTTTTTGCTTTTAAATGGCACATATTGATGTGAATGTTCTTTTTCAAAAAAATGTCTACGGAAATTTTGACGTAGTTATCGGACTTGTATCAATTTATACATTGTATACTGATACTTTTACTGATTTTATTAACCTGACTGCGAAACAAGTTCTGTATTGTAAACCAGTCGCTATTGACAGCTCTGGCATGATCGAAGCAGTCCCTTATGGGTGCTATCGACATTTATCGCTGGTGCGCAATCATTTATAACTGGAAGGGTGGACAAGTAAGGTGCTTGGTGATACCTGGGATCAAACCCATGTTCCCCAAATCGAGTTTAGTGAACACCATAACCACTAAACCACCGGGACCCATATGTATGCTTCTTTGGGCGCAACCAGCCTATAACACGTTTTTGGTAAACCAGCTTCATAAAAAATATTTTTTTCATTCGCTACAAATAGTTTTTCCTAAATGACCAGCAAGTTAAAACTAATACAGAATTTGCTTTCGTGGAAGTGACAAAATATGTGGTATACAAATTCAGACGTCGTTCCAACCTCTCAGAAACTTAACCAATGGCCCTTCATCAGCAGCTGTGGAGATTCATTTCTGTTTTGATGATTCTTTTCTTTTCTGATCTGTTAAAAAACGCCCGGTTTTTTTTATTACGTCAGCACCCCTTGGGAAGTTGACAAAGTGACCTATTAATAAAGCGTTCTCTTAGTGCAAATAGTTTCTTCTTAAATTTCCAAATCCGGTTTCATAACCTCCGGTCTCTTAATACACTCCAAATGTCTTTTTACACGTGGTTCTTCGAGCAAGTTTGACTGTCTTAACTAGCAAGCTGACTTTGACTATATGCTTCATTACTTGTAGCGACATACCAGTATTAATGGAGTATAAAGTGTCAAGGCAGGTTAGATATCATATTTTCCATCAAGGTTTGAAATCAGTGTCAATATTTGTTTTGACACGTTTCCATGATAACCACAAAACAGTCAATACTTCGCGGTGGTATTTTGTCGATGTTGCAAAAAGAATAACTAGATTAGCTCTTTTTACTTTTCGTTTCGCCTACTAGAAAAATCGACTTAAATGTTGGTATGTTAGTAAAAAAAGGAAAATGGCCAATAAATAAAGCAATTTCGTAAAGTGATAAATTTTGGTACATGTGTAAAGTGATAAATTTTGGTACATGTGCTAAAACTCAACAAGAATTCGAATACTCACCGAGAAAGTTTAATTAGGAATTAGCTGAAGGGTTAGAATTCGTGTACGATTCTTTCAGTCTCATGTGTATTTAATACTCAATACACATGTACAATAAAATATACGATGGCGATACATTTGAAAAAAAATGGTCACAGCGAAAACGTCCTTCATTTGAGACCATCTCGCATGAAGTTTGTTCACCCCTGACAGCCTGAAGCAACTTTAACAGTGAATACAAGAAGGAAGGGGCCAAAAGTCTGGTAAAAAAGGCGACAACTGTCTTGAGGGTTGACCGCAAAACTGCAGTAACTTATATGAAATAAAAAGGACTTACAATGGTTTTGCGGTCAACCCTCGAAATCTGTCTTTCCACAGATAGTAAACTATCTTCAAAAGTCTTTGTTTCTACTGGTAGTAACTGTTACAAAAATACCGCAAAAAGTAATACCCAAGAATAGTGATGACCATAAAACTTATTTCACAGCATTTGGTTTAGTTCTATGCGAAATTCATTCCAATGATGGAATCAATTGTGTAGCGAGTGCCACACTGCCACAAAATACATGTACGCCCGTAATAGTCGGAGTTAGATTGAATGATGATCTTTTTGTAAAAACTGTTAGATTCATGTTTAGGGGAATAATTTGTCAAATATTGAACAATGTTCGAGTAAGAGAGCAGAAAAGGCAAATTTTAGCAATGTTGAATAATTCAAGGGCCAAAATGCAGAAGTATTTTAGACGATTGTTTTGGTTATCGAAGTTGGTCGAGATAGCATGTCAACAAAAATTTTGAAAAAGTTTGGTGAAGATCGGATAAATATTGTAGGCTTAGAGAGCGGGCACGGCTAATTTTGTGAATTTTGGTAAAGTAATTCAATACATAAATTAAAATAATTTGAATGTGTATAGGAATAGATCTAGAAGGTATAGTATATATTTATTTTCCAGCAAATATTAAAGCCTCCGATGTATTTCCTAAAACAGGTTTTCATTGAAAATTGTGGCTTGTCAGCATTTTTCAAATTCATTCTTTTATAGATCGCCCTACCCAAAATGAAACCTCATAATCAAAATTTAAAAGTCATGCAACTGTGTTTTGTTACTAGTATGTGGCCGTGACGATTTGCAGAAAATGGTTACCTGTTATCAGTAAAAATCGGTCACCTAAAAGCAATGAAGCTCTAAAGATCATGCAGTCACTGGTATGATTTAATACAGCTTTAAATGTAAACATTCATCCAAAAATTATCTTGCTTCAAATAGAAACAGAGATACAAGCAAACGCTTTATGAGAGAAATCATCAACTTCATTGAAACCATGCTGATAACGTAAAGTGGAGTACCATCCACGTTTAGACCCATTCCAAAACGGAGCAAATCGTGTACAAATGTTTATACATTTGAACATTGTTTTCCAAAACAAAACAAACAAGTGGAAATATTTATTTTGTAGTCAAATACAACAGTTTTTATAAACATTTCAGACATTTTGAATGTGCATAACAATAAATACATAAATAAATATTACAAATATAAATCATTAAACATTTACATTTATATGCAGGGAATAAATGTTCAAGGACCGGTTCTAGATGACAACAATCTATCTTAAAGTGACCCCTGTGTTGGTCTACTCTTTGCATTGAAAGTGCATAGTATGAAAAATGAAACCTAAATTTGCTTTATATCGTTTACATAGAACTGTCACTCAAAGCGACTTATGACCCTACAACACTTCTTGGATAGTGGAAATAACTGCCCGAGTGCAGGAACTGTTACTCTGCTCAGTCTAAACACAGGCATCAAAGTGTATTTTTCAAGTTGATAATGTTTGCTACCTACAACTAGATGGGCGTGACGCCTTCTTACGCTTTGTCAATATAACCAATAACTTCACGATAAATTCTAAGTACAAAAGGGTGCTTAGCTCTGTCGAATATGACCTTCAAAATTTGGCGGCACTACGACCCTTTTGTCATAAGCAAAACAATTTGAAAGTTTGATGAAGAATTCTTAAGAAATGACAAAGTAATTGCCAAAATCTTAGTACAAAAAGGGCATAACTCTGTAAAATATGACCTGGGCTACCAAATTTAGCAGCATTACGACCCTTTTGTCGTAAGCAATACAATTATAAAGTTTGATGAAGCAATCTTTAGGAATGGCAACGTTATAGAAAACGTTAAGTTTATGTGACGGACAGACGCACCGACGGACGGACAAAGCGATCTGCATGTATCACACAAAAATGAGGAAACAGCGAACACGCTACAAACAATTTTGCAACCGGGGACAGACCAGTCGTCAAATGAACCGACCTAATGGTCTGTTGGTCAATCGAGACGACTACTGTATATCACAAACTTCGTTTGCAGAAGTATAACAAAAATCTCAACAGACCCCTAAAACCCTTCAAGCTTGGCTTGCGAAGCTTTAGCATAAAATAAAGATCAATACCAACTAAATCATGCATTAATTTAACACACTCAGCTCATCATTTATTTAAATGGGAATCAACATTCCTAGGACAGCTGAGACAAGACTGACCCGATGATGCTTATTCCTCCTAAAAGCGTTTCAACAAAACTTTTCAGAACAAAGTTCGAGATAGAAGCTTCTCACGTCTGAGTGATCATGTAAGACCAAGCTTTGGTATAGAAACTATGCTATCAGCTAGGCTTTAACTTTCATTGCTTCACCGTGCAGGTTGATCGTCGCAAAAGCAGACTCTCCTTTAGCAGGAAAAGAGTTAAAAGCTCTCTTTTAGCAGGATAAGAGTTAAAAAGTATTACTTAAACTTAAACTCTCTTTTAGCAGGATAAGAGTTAAACGTCTTACTTAAACTCTCTTTTAGCAGGATAAGAGTTAAACGTCTTACTTAAACTCTCTTTTAGCAGGATAAGAGTTAAACGTCTTACTTAAACTCTGATGTATCAGTTCATCAATAATAATAATGTTAAAAATGTATTAACAAAAAAACCCACAGTAATTTATATTCTATAGAAAACAAAAACATTGAAAGTGAGCTGATAATGAGTATTTGATTTTTCTGCATGTATGAATGAATGAATGAGATGATTCGGATCAAGACTGAGGTGGAAAAGTTTGCTCTTGTTCAGTCTTTCTGTACGGTACAGGTGACTCTGGAAATGGTATCTGTACCAATGAACCATTAGACATCTGTTCGTAATATGACCCCGAGTACTGTAAAGACAGAAATATATATATATATGACTAAAAAGTAACCATACGCTATGGTAACTTCTTCATGTATATGACTGCACATACATCAGTACTAGCATTCATGTTACGAAATTATAACTGTTACAGAACTTGTATACACATGTATCAAACAAACAGGATAAATTGAGCATGTATTGCATTTATAGTCTATAATATGTGCAACATTTACGTCACTGACTATATATTATGCAATATCTCCACTCACCCTTGGATTATATTCGTTGATATTTCTACTGTCTAAAACCCCGTGTCCGGGAAACAAACTATTGCACAGTTCACTATTGTCCGGAAGGTCACTATCACACCCCTTCCAAAATGAAATATCACCGTTCACACTGCCATTTGCAGTTTTCTTTAATGGATGTAATTCTTTCAGTTGAATATCGTCTAAATCACCACTGTGTATATGTAGCGTTACATCAGTGGCTTCCAAATATTTGGCCTCCAGTTTATCAGTTTCTGACAGGAAGTTTGTATTGTAGGGGGCGGGGCCTATTAGACTGAGAATCACGGGAAGGAAAACCAGTCCATGAAACAGTCCAAATATCACAACCGATGTAAAAATCTGGAAAAGAGAACGTGATTTAAAAGGTTTGTTTTTACATATTCAAAATCTAATATGCCATTTCGTTTTGTTAAATGACTGGCAAACAGAAGACTTCAGCTTTAAAACTTGAAGAAAGACGTATGTAAAAATAACATGTGCATACATAAACTTTAATACATATATTCCTAGAAGATCTTTAAATCAACCATCCTTTATCATTCAGTTCCACCAGTTACACCGTGTTACGCCGTGTTTTAAATTGGTTGACACTTGGATAAATTTACAAAAAGTTCAAAATATGCCTTCATTTAAAAGTCTAAATCATATTTACTTTATATTTTACAAACTTTTCGAATGTAGTTACTTGAAATAAATTCGACTTCTGGATCTGGTAAAATTGTATTTATAGAGCTGAACATTACTCACCCTGAAGAAAAGTGTAAAACCATAGCTTATACTGTTAACTAGAAGTAGGAAAGCAAGGAATGTACTGAAACCTCCACTAAACACGGCTGGTCCCATACTTATCAAGGTCTTCCGGGTTCGTTCTGAAAAAATGGAAGAGCATCATGAGGCTTTGAATACAAAGAGTGACACGGACAGAGTTTTTTTAATGATGCATATACATGTATAATTCTAAAAATAACTGATTGTGGTGCTTCATTGCTGTTCACGGAAATCTGTTTCAACAAAAAGATCCTGTTCTCGGAAAACCGTCTGTCATTTAAACACTGTATTATGTGATGTAATCATTTCCTTTACATGGTCATTACCAAATAAGGCTTTCTTGTTGACATCGTGTTGATAGATACAATCACAGAAACATCTAAAGAAGGTTTTATCTTTTTAGCATAAAGTCTGCTAGGTTCACTTCATCATGTTTTCATCAAATAACATCATAAAATGAAAGCACGAAGACCCCATCATATCCTCCCCCTCTCCCTCTCGATTAGAAAAACGACCAACATTTATTAGACCATAAAATGTTTAAAAGCATATACAAAATGAATGTGTATAAACGACATTTTTCTTCTGATATTCAATTTTAATTGACAGATTGATTTATTTGAAAAGCTATTGAAACCTCGTTAAGCATGTTGACTTAACCATTTTAATCAAGAATGTACACTACCATTCTTATTTCCAGTATGTGTCATGAACGAATGTCCAATATGTGCCGAATAGTCAACTGCGAGTCCAAAGCAGAGAATCAACAGCACACTGGACGCTGTATCTACGGATATGTCCCAGAACTGCATGGTACCAGCAACGTCAATCTGCGACATAAGCACATATTCATATAGGTACATGGCCCCACGTAATTCATAATTAATTCAATGAGCAACACTGGGCAAAAACTAACAATAAGGTAAATGTAACCAGTTACCATATAGATCAGAATACATTTGTGTATATTCATATAATCTCACAACAATAAATCCCGCCAAAGTTGTCGTTTTAAGGTACCCGACAAAGACTGTAGTAAATATATTAAAAGAACGTCTGGAATCTATAGTTATAGTAGATCTTTATAAAAAATATCTGATATGTGGCTTCAATATTTTAGGACAGCAGAATGATGACACTTACTATTTAAGGCATTTATCAAAGTTATGAATACTGCAAAAGTTGATAATGATAATTTTGAGGAAAGGAGTAACTTACAACTGTGCAGACGACACAGATGAAGACGAGGATGCTGGTCCAGAAGTTGGCAATGAGAATCAACGTCACAACGAATACACAGATGGCGGCGATAGCAAGATTTCTGAACAACTCCATTTTCAGCACCTGAAGACAAAAATATAAATAAATGAAGCTCTCAATAAATAAATAAATTTAGGCCTTTTGTCCTTTTAACAGTCTGGGTCACCAACATGAAACAACTAAGAAATGTTCGGCAAAATGTAGTTCTGACTGTCTTTTTACTCGTTCATTATCATACTCACGCCACTTCCGGCTGTGAAAGTGTCAAGCCGGTTATAAAACATTTATCAAATATCTGTTACAGGTTTGCCAGTTAGATACCTTATTTGTTTCGTTGAACATGTACTGCGGATCTGAATAAACAAAACAGGTGCCACCACCAATAAATCTGTATCCATCCACGAGCCCGCGCATGTCTTCCATTGCTCTGATGTTGCAGGTTGATGACCTGCATTTTACATGACGAAACGTCAATACAGAACCCTGAAAATGTACAAATTACCGTTTAATACATTGTCCTGACTAAATTGTAGTCAACTACCATATACATATGACAAACTGACAAAGCAAAACATTGAACGACACATGCATTTGACAGACAACTTTGGATTTTACTTTAAATTAATATAAGTACAAACATGGTAACTGAAATATAACTATTCGTCTATCTAGTGTAAAGGCTGACAGAAAACGTCGTTATACCAAAAACAGTGTTATTAAAAAAATAATTAATACATGCAGATCTCTACATTTGATTTATTTAACAAACGAACAGTAATTTACTGATGTTTTAATATTTCTCCTCCATTTTACCATGACCTACAACATTTATGCAATATTCGTGTACGTATTTAACCAAGGGTACAACCTTGGATACGTTAGTGTTTTCACCAATGTTTACGATCATCAGTTACTCTAAGATAACTTAATCAAATCACGAGAGTAACACTCAAAACGAAATGATAACAACTGTTTTGATTATGAGACTGAGAATGACTCTTCAAAATGAAGCACTTCAATAAAATGATGCAAATCTGATTTTTACAGATATTTGTTTTAAAAATATGTACGTCAAAGAGGAATTTTTAACCCTTCGTGTCCTTCGTGTCCTTAGTGTCCTTCGTATGATATCAGCCAGTCAATGAGAGCATGCCACCACAAGTTTTTGAGAGCATGCCACCACAAGGATTTGGAAATATAAAGAAGTAGCACGGATAGCGTTACTGCGTGTGGTGTAAAACATCTACGCTTTTCAGACGACAAGAATGCTTTAACTCCTTCACATCTATTACATGAAGTGTTGTCAGTAAAATGTGTGCCTATAATTCTTTTTTGTCTGGTTGCTGTATATGGTAAAGTATGTTCACACTCTTCAACATTTCGTTGTTGCAAAAGCGTTGTATGGCCCGATGGGCAGGGCTCTTGAAAAACGAATATTAGTTACACAATGGTAATTTTTATCTTTTATCTCTATGATTTCCTGCCAGTCCGCCTCTATTGTTAAAACACGTGGACTCACATTTCGTCACTGTCAGCAAGTCTGATATATTGTCACAGTTTTCACCTGTTGCATTTTAAGTGATGTCTATTTTTCTTATCAATGAGGTAATGAAGTACAAGCATAGCGCAAATCATGTATGCTGTCTGCTTCTTAGCCCAACCACAGGCTATATATATCCTTCACCGAAATCGACCCTCCTCTTCTACAACAGCTTTTTTCGACAGCAAAGTGTTTTTGCCTTGTCGATAGATGTTTTAGTAATACTAAGTGGTGATCATCTTTGACAGACATGTGATTTGCCTTGCTATATACTTATCTCACAGTAATACTGAACACATGGAAATACAGTTGCCCTATATATATCAATACATTAATTCAAATCCACTTTGAAAACAAATCTCTTGAGCATGGCATTTAACGTAAACTTTCATTTTCAGCCTGTTAGTCCATATTACAATCTGATATGTACACGGGTATTGAATAAAGCTTCATGTATTACAAACTTAAAAAGTTAGGTAACTGCAGTCTTGGGTAATCAAATGATTGTCGAGACAAAACTTCATGTATCGCATTTTTGGAACGAACGCGTTTTCAATTCAGAAAAGCACTGAAAGATCGATTGCAATAAAGCTACGACAAATCATTAATGAAGGAACATTTTTGCAGGACCCTTGCTACAGTCGTATAGATACTCACTGTAAGTTTTGTTGGGTTGGTATCATTGTCAAACTTGATGTATCGCCAGTACACTCTCCCATCCTTTGTAGCGAGAAATTGCATTAACTGGTTCAACAAATCTGACTCATAAGGAACAACTGTAAACAATCCAAACTTATTCAATTAACCCCACATTTCTAAAAAACCAACAGAGAAATAAGTAAGTAGTAATTTCACGCAACAAAACACTGAATTGCAGTTTGTTGTGAGCGATAAGGATTTCTATAAAATTTTCTACGAAAGTGGTTATTTAACTTATTGTACGTATGATTTGCCAAATGCATGAATAAATACCGAACTCTAAGTCAAGTGTTCATAAATATATCAGCAGCGTGTTTAAAAACAAATTACTGAAGCAGTCAGAAAAATCAACTGAGTAATTTAACGTCATACATACCCGATATGTTTAAACTGTTGGAATAGTTGGACATACTCTGTGATACCAGGTTACTTGAAGTTTGATTTTGCCAGTTGACGAAGCTAGCCAACCAGAAATCCACGGTCGCTGACTGTACAGAGGGCTTCTCTTTGATAAGTTGGTACAGCTCAAACAGTCGGTCAACATTTTGTTTGTAATCTAACTTTCCTGTTAGAAAAGTTAAATTTCATTTATCAAATATACAATTCAAATATTTGCAAAGCTAGAAGCAACATCTTTGTATGTATACGGGACCAAAATTTTACCTTTCATAGAATTTCGTCAAAGTTGGCATTTTGACAGAGTCTCTTAATACAGTCCAATTTATTCGAATGACCTTTTCATGTATGCAATAAATATAACTAACAAATTAAATTTAAGATCAGCCCTATATGTGCAAACAACTTCATTAGCACTTTAAATTATTAAAATCATATAACATGACTAAACACAATTAAGTGTAGCTTCAAGTTCAATAGACAATGGCTATAGTGTGTTAAAATTTAAAAATTGATCGAATAATAGTCTTTAAATACAGACACATTTTCATTCAAAATCTTGTATTAAGGTCATTTGTCAAATAGCAAAAGTCTGTTTATACAGGAAATTCTGTTGGGAGAACTCGAAAACAGTCACATAAGACAGAGTTTCTTAATACAGAGGGTCACCAAGGCAGTTTCGACTGTATATGAAAGGAACTAATTGCAGAATTACAACAACTGCCAATCCGCCATTTTGACACCATTGGTGTACTTACGAAAAATAAGTATTTCTAACAGACTTGATGTGTGAAGTGTCTATAAATCACTCCAATATCTCTATTATAACAATACTTTCACATCCTGATGTAAGTAATCAAAAGAAAGAAGTACTAGTATAGGATATGAAGTAAAGGAAGACAGTTTCACAAAATATATCAAAGGATTTATACCGCAATACATATGAACAAAATTTCCATCGTTGGGGAAGTATTTTCTGTCAGCCGCTACATATTTTTGTGAATAAGAATCTCTTGGTAAATACATGCTTGGATCAAAGTCGTGTTTTAACTTGGTAAAACTCCAGACATTTACACCAGTTAAAGCCAGTGCAATCAGTATGACAATAACCTGAAAAATACACGTAAAAGTCATGCACCATCGAATCAAATCTAGGCAGGTAACATCATACACAAGTTATTTGGAAAACAATGCATTTTGCAACAACGATTTCTTTATATTCAATTAAAAGGCTGTCCATACAGTATAACGCCTTTGGATACCGTCGGATAGGACAGGGTGAGGGGGGAGAAATATAGAAATCTTATAAGAAATGTCAGATACAGATCTCATGAAAGTATAATCTTATTCCATATATTCAAACTTATTCGCATTCAGTTTTATCATTCACATAGGGAGTATATTCAGTTCTAACATATGTAGCAGTATACTTTCCAGTTTCAACAAAAAGTACAGTAAAACATGCTAACCTTAACAGGTGTCATCGTCAGAAGTGGTCCCCATATTTTTCTCATGAATGTATACTGAAGACTAAAGTCATAGAATTTTCCTGGTTTGTAGGCTTTCTCATGTTTATAACAAAGTAGACAGGCGTTTCTATTAGCTTCTATTCTTCTCTCATCTAAGGTTACGCAAGCCACGAAGAACGTCGCCTGGAGGACGTAAAGGGCCAAAACACCTATTGCCGCATATACACAGAACGTGCTCAATGACGGAATCACCTGTAAGAAAAACTCATTTTAGAAGGAATTGCAAGTGTTAACGTTATCGTGGGATTTGAGAAGTAAAAACTTTTACTTGGTGTTCATAAATCTGCAAAAATCTTGACATACTTAATAAATCTAGCATTTATAATTATGTCATACAAATGTTGATACAATTTCTATCTCGGTATAATAATCCTTATTTCAGAAATGGTCTATTGTTAATAAGGTCAGATTCAAGAAACGTGTCCATAACAGGTTAATTCATATCCGAAATTGTTCCGAAGACCATGCAACAATATATTTTATGCTATAATTGAATTAACTACCCAAATACATGGTTTCTAGAGTGTAAGATGTACTGTAGGCGGACGAAAGAGAGAGCCAACCATTCCAACAAAACCAAAAAGAAAGGTTACTAGTATAAAGAACGTGCAATGTGGAGGCTAAACAGGGCACTACAGATAATACACAGCTTACCGTTGATCCGCCTATACCGAAAGCAACAATATCTGTCACTGACGTAACCGTTATGGAAACTCCAGCATGCTTCAGCGTAAGCCCTATTCTCTCTTCTACTGGTAGTTGCCTTTCCTTTGGCGTTAGTTGTCTCAGGGATTCTACTATCACAAACATGTCATCTACGCCTATACCTACAATATGTTTACATGTATGTTTTACACATGACTTACTAGTATATATAATATTATAAATGTTTGATGTGAATGACACAAATGACTTCTAAACTCACAGCACACCATTTATACGTACATTGTGAATACATGTATGTTTAAACTTCGAAAGCGACTTGTGTAAACTTGACCTTAAAGTCATATTACCTTTTAACATGGCCATATAAAGTAATGGTACGGACTAAAGCTTAGAACACAGTAGATGCGTTGAAAACATGTAAGAAATTAGTTATGCGAAGTTATTATTCTTTTTGACATATGAAAAAGGGTGAATTTTCAATTTTTGATTAGGTTGATCAAAAATAATATTTCACAATTTTTAGTGCACAGAATCATTAAAGTTTGGTTATGACAATGGCAATGTTCATTCCTAGGAGTTAAAATAAGTGAATAATGTCTTATTAAAATTATTTCACATTATATGAAGTTCTCCTTTTCCCCACGTACAATAGTTGAATGGAACTCTCTGCCGGTCTATGTAGTCAGTGCTGACACTGCTGCTGCATTCAGGGCAGCACTGGCTACATTGCCACACATACCTTAGACAGTACAGAATGTTTATCTTTTTAAATGCACTAACATTCTTGTTTTCTTCACCACACATACATATAATTGTAGATTTGCACTATTGTATGTATTTTAAGGCTGAGCTAGGCTTTTTGTACTTTTTTTATCACATTGCCAAAAACCTTCTGGGTGGACTGAGTAACCTATGAGATTTGGCAATCTTTGAACTTTTTCTAACCCCCACGCATGGCCATTATAGTCAGTTATGACGGTTAACCATTATCAAAGACGATGATGATGATGATAGTAACTTGGTAAGTTAGAATAGTAATATCCCTTTAATTGAATGTTTTGCACGAGCAGCGTCTATTTGTATATTTGTAATACATGATATATGTACGGTACCACTGACATGAATTGTTCTTATAGGTTTGTGTAGTAAAGTCAGTGCTAGTATCTGTCTCACATATTAGCACGATTTTTTTGCACAAATCACAAAACCAGAGCGCTTTTGATTAATACCTCAAATAAATAGTTCTCTGAACAAATCAAAAATATATTAAAATGTAGATCGACCGGTCCAAACATCAGTGCTCCAGATAAACATTTCTCGTTGCTCAGTTTTAATGGGTATTTTTGGCATATGTAGTAAAAATAAATCGATAATATGTAAAAAGTTTGTATGATTTACTAAGAAACTTGTTGTTCAAACTTACCGAGTAACATAAATGGCGTTATTTGATGGATTGGTCCAAACATAATTCCAGTCCCCAAACCAACACCGTACGTGAAGATAATCGCCATTCCTATACTTAACAAACCAGACATTGCTAAGAATACCTGAAAAGGGGAAATATTTTCTGTGTACATTTTTTACAACTTACTTAAACATGTATAGACTGATGCAATGCCATAAAATCACGGACCTATATACACATTTGTATATAGGTCCGTGCATTAAATAAAATGTTGCAATGTAACTACTTGATAAGAACAATACTAAAATAATAAATTAATTGTTGTTTCCTTGTACAAAGAATTCAAGTGCAATGAGAAAGGAAAAAATACATAAACCTTAACTTAATCATTCGTCAGCATCTTTCTGAATATTATTAATATCATTATCATAATTATCCATAATGAGTAACGTACTACCAGAATCCATTAATTTATAACCTTTCATGCTTTACATACAGTGTAATCAATTTTAAAGAAAAGTATAATGTTTTCACATCAGAATACAAATTGACGAATCGCTTATAATTTAATGACAGTCACTGTTTTAAGCTAAAACTTATGAATTATAGTTCACAATACACGACAATATAATTTAAAGCATTTTGGACCCAGTTTTTCGAAAATTTAACCGTTGATTAACAAGTTGATTAAATATGGGGTTTTATTTCTACACTATTGAAAAAAAAATTGTAGAAAATCATAAATATTACAGAAAGTGAGAACTAAACTCTTTAAAAATAGACTCAAACTATCAAATTAGTGTTACTAAGAGTCATATTTCGAGTTAGAATATAACCGGCGGTCACCATAACGGTCTGTTAAAGTTTCGAACACATGGGTCCCGTTATCTCAGCTATAGCCACGAAAGTCAACACAATCAAATAAACGTGGTCAAATTATGCTATGCTATCTACGATACAATTTTAATAAAACATTACACAACAACAAATTAGAATATATATAGATTAACATGCTATTGAATTATCTTCTACGGAGCTTTACAAAAATGGGTTTTCACATTAAAAGTGACATTGCTCCCGCCGTTGGAATTTTGACCACAAGGTTGAGAACAGGCCAAGTTTTATACAACACATTTTTTTAGGAAGCCCTACCGTTCACTGTTACTGTGTAATCTTATGACGGGGCTTGTCCTAGAACTTTGAACTTAGAATATGGATGTGTGAGCGACATATCTTTCCAAAATGATGTACACTTTCTTGAAACTTTATTACAATCCTCCAAGCATGAAGACATTTTAGAAGACATTCTGTCTTATTTGTAGGACAAATGATCAGACAGTGCAATTACTGTATGCTCCCTATCAGGCGCATAGAACTAAATAGAAATACATGGCATGCAGTATGATGTAATATCACAAATAGACCAACCAGTCAACAGTTTATATCTTGTTCGGTTTTACAACTTTTTCAACAGTAGTCCGATTTTTATGGCTTACTCAGTTTCTATTGAGCAAGCCCAACCATTCTGATTGGTCTACCAGTGTTCAAACATGCATCGTAAAACTGACAACTTGTCCAGACAGACAGTGATTAAAACACTTTAGATAACAAGGTAAACACCAAGGATGCTCAAAGTGCAAGTGACGTTAATCCGTTCAAAACTTATGGATAATGACAACGGACGGTATACCAGCTTTGTTACTAGTATTATATTTTTGCATGTTTCCGTTTGCTTTTATTTAATACGAACACCTGATCTTCACACTTGAGTGTGCAGAACTTATAGATATTGGTAGACTACATAATTTTCTATTTTCTTAGGAAACATCTAAAACAATAGCTTTCAAATGTTTTAATGACGTGTCAGAATACGTTCCTACAGAACAGAAGAGTTGGATTCAAATTTACCAATCTGGGTAACTAAGTGATATAAAACAAATCCATTGTGTTCCAGTAACATTGGTGTTTATGGTATACGTTTACTTAGGAAACAAAAAAGCAAGAAGCTATGTGACAACATCTAAAAGCCGATGATTGGCTTATCAGGTCTATAAATTTGAATTCAGAATGCATGCTAACAGAGTAAGAGATTTCCCTTTGGAGCACGTGTAGCCTTCTGGCAGACTGTTACAAAAAATAGTATAGAAAAGGGAGGTAACTAAAATGTACCCATGAAAGAGTTAATATTTGTTTTTCCCCTCGTAGTGCTCTACGTTTGAAGTCTACTGTCGGCGGAATGCAAGCATATTGGTAGTAAAGTTAAAGAAACGTTTTAGAAATGATGGACCTGAGAAACTAACCACAGTCTTGAACAAACTTTAATTTAGTGACTATAAGAATAAGTACAACACGTGACTTTCACTGTAAACTTGTGTATCTACCACGATACCTTATGTTCTACACAGCTATATTTGCCCATTGTGAACGCGAGATATAGGAAGACGAGGCTAAAGCCTATAGTTAACAGATTTACATCACTCGACAGGGCACCCATGGCTTCGTCATCAAAGCTGCAAACAGAAAACAATTCTTCTGCGTGCATATAGCAAAGATTTAGTGGCCTCAGAAATGCTAGTTACATGAAAGTTTCCAGAAAACTAGTTTGCCTACGGTGCATCGAAAGTTGCTCATCTATACACGGCGATTATCAATCTGTTTATTTAACTTTTCACTGTTTAAGATATGCGTATAAATGGTAATTCTAAAGTTGTTTTGCTGCATTTAAACCGGCTGGAGTTTTGTTTAATCTCACTGCTTCTAATGAAGCAATATTCCTAAGCAATTTCCTAGCAAAAAGTTTTGACCGATTTTGCGACACTAAGTGATTAATAATCAAGTAATCCAGTCAGTTTCATCGCAGAACATTCATATATGATTAACGCACATTGCATGTTTGCTCATGAGTCCAAAGAATGGGGAAGCCTGCGAATAGCAAAAATAATAGCATTGTCCGAACAGTTGTCCACTTTGATATACGCCAGGTGCAGAGCAGCAACTTCCGTTGTACAACTGTCGTATGTACTAAAGGTAGTTAGCTTAAATGGTATGTATATAGTTTGCCTTACTTTAAGACTATGGTTTTATATTTAGATAGATTATTATAAATTTATAAACATAACACACAAGCCAAATAAACACCTTTCAAACATAGTGAATGTTTCAAACATAGCAAAACCCCCAGATAATTGATTTTATTTCTATTTTTTTCACTTCCGTTCCTTTGAACGTTTTCAGTTAACACAATACTGGGAGCAGCATCTGAAATACTACATATTTCTCTTTAAGGTCGTTCTTAAAGAATGCAGTTACATGTACATGTTGATAAGCTTAACGTGCACAGTTAGGTTATAGTGAACATTATCGTTCTACGTTATACTATCAAACGCATTTTCACATCAATACAAAATACAAATATGTTAGTCTTAAATGCACATTTGATTTAAAGGGCATACATATATAGAAAATAATGCGTTATTTTCACAGCATGTAGCATTTTGATATACAAAGCCACATACAATGCATGCTACCAGTTTAGGTCAAAATCTTTCATATTTCCGGCTGCAAATTTGGCAAAATAAAAAAAACTTTATAACAAGAAACAATTAAAATTCTTCAAATTTCATTCCGCTGAATTCCTAGATTTTGACCTAAGTTGGCAGTAGTTTTAATCAAATGCATTTTAGTTGCATGTTACTCTCTTTTAGATATGCATGAAACTGTCAGAGCCGATGTGCAATATGAAAAGAGAAACATTGTTTTTAAAAATATTGCTAAGCATACACTATATATAAAATTTGAATGCAGAACTGAATGGATCAGTGTTATATTTATTTTAATTCGTCGACTCATTATTATATGTTGGTGTATGTTTACAAAAATTAAAATATTCAATGATATAGGCTACTGGAAAAAATTAAGACGAAATGCAATAGATCTACATGTTAATAAAAGAACAATCGTTTGTGAATCCATTCAATTCGCACTCGGTCGTATGTGATTGTTTCCAAAAAAGCATTTGCAGTTGCCAGTTTACTGGGTACCTTATGTTCTAGAAGGCTATATTTGCCAATGTTAAATGTTACGAACAAATAAACAAAGGCAAAGCCTATAGTTAATAGTCCAACATCATGTGTAGCTGCTCCATTTATAACATCATCAAAACTGAAAGTCATAAATTCAAGAAATTCTACAGTGTTACTTTTTTATGATATACCACAGTAATACTAAGAGACTTGTCAAATATCGTAAGCCCAAAGATCAATTCGGTACTACCAGTGAAAGACTCAATGTTCCAACTGTTTCCACTGACTTAATACAACCCTAGTGAATCAAAGTAGATTATAACTGTATAGCAAAGTGGTTTTAAAATATTTCACTGAACTAGAAAGTTTCAGTCCAATGTGGTAACATTGACATAATATTACATATTTCAAATGTATATAATGAGTTAGGAAATTATAAGGAAATATGATACTTGGTAAACATGGTAAATTTTATCAATTTACATTCGTGACAGAGTTGAAAAGCCATTTTGACCATACTTTAAACCAATTACGTTTAATAAATCATTTTTCGTGTTTGTATACTACCCAAATGCGAGAACAATTTAGTATGTTATTAACTAAGTTTGGAAATTGTAATAACATTAATATTTTTCAAATAAAACTGAAATTCCTAGCATAATCTTTACAAAAGCTCTACGCACTAACAACAAAACTTTGGAATGATATTGTCAAAAGGAAAAGTGTTTCAGACATTGTATCGTATATGAATATAGCTTCTGTAGTTTGCAGTGTCTTGTATGAAATTACAATTAAAAATGTAAAATTTTGTAAATCATTTCAATGCGCTATAAGGCAGTTATATAGATTTGAAAAAAATATGCTAAGAACGTTGGGTGATCGTAACGTTCCCCAAAATGTTCTTATTTCTGTGTGTGAGTTACAGATATAGCTAACATGTGGCTTGTGTTGAAGTACATACGGATTCCTCAACAAAAAATACTTAATTAAGAAAATGACATAGTTAATTGGTATTGACTACTTGAGCATTAACATATATATAAATGTTCATTCTTTGTACATGAAAACCCTGCCAGAATCCCGTCAATGTCAACCAAAATATACTACACACGCTGTTGAAAACAATCATAATGGAATCTTAGAGTACGGTAGGATGGTTTCCTCTGCTCAAACCTTTTCTTGTCTCACAACTGTGAGTATAATTGCACCATAATTGGATAAAATGTAGTTATATAGCTACATATCTACTCTGAAAAAAATATTCATTCTTCATAGCGACACACTTTGCAACTCACATTCCAAGAACAAGTCGTATATGTAATTCATTTTGCAAATGCATAGTCATGAATCTAAAACGTGAATATAAATGGATAACTATTCTCACGTAAAGCAATTTGTAACACCAATATTCCACAACTATGTAATAAAAACAAAACTACTCTGCTTAAATTATACTGCACATACTTACGGTTACAAAGTATACAAACATACACAGGAGCTAAGCAAATATGACCTTACTGTTGCATTAAACCTCTTTGTAAAAATGCAATCAAGCAAAGTTCCATACAAGCAAATTTAATAACACAAGAATGAGAAAGAGATGCTTACGTTCTGGCAGTGTAAATGTACAGTTTATCTAGATGTTTATGGCCCACGTCATTAATAAGATTGATCAGCTGTTCCTCCCATGCTTCTGCTGTAGCCTTCGACTGAAGAATTCAGTAACATATTTCGGCATTAATATTGATTTCCTGAGACCAACAACGAGTAAAATAGACTAAAGACTATAGTATTCAAAATTTTAAGGATATGTTACTTGAAGTCAGCGAGGATGGGTTAAAATCAAAACAAATGATCGAAGAAGTACTATTTTGCTTTAGTCAGTAACAATAACTTTAGACTTTTTGGAAGATTTGAAAATACTGGTTTCATCTCTTTCCAAAACGCATGAACCCTATTGGTCGGTCCTCAGGGTGCCAAAACTAGACTCACAATGCTAATCATGATTTAATAACTGCAGACTTTAATTAAGAACCCCGAATAAGAAATTTTGCCTCGGTAACGAATACTGGCTGTACGGATTGTTTGAATATTTATGATTTTAACTGACTTATTAAGATCGAAAATAATTTGCAAATACTTACAGAATCGTTTCGTTTGAGAAACCAGAAGAACGTTGTCGCCCGAGCACCAACAATTCTACCTTCGTTGTCGTGCTGGACACCGCCGAGAAGCTTTTCAAGATCCATTTCATTGCGGTAAAGAGGACTGACAAACAAGATAAGTATAATATATATATAGTAAATAAGTATATAAGTGTTGTATATTAGAGCTACTGTTTTTTGTTGTATTTATGCAACTTAATAATGGTATTATATAGAACTTTGGAAGTATTTTTTTTTAAAATACAAATTTTCATTTACATGTAAATCAAAATAGTTTCATTTTGCCATTCAAATAAAAACTTCACAATATCGACATTCCCAAGACTATTTTATGTTAACACCTTCCAAAGATTGCCCTTAGCTTGCCCACTGCATGCATACCTCTGTATTAGATCCTGATTAACTGTTTTAAGTATCATCTCTACTGTGAGATTTCTTATCACTGTTTCGTTGTAACTCCATATTTCTAGAATACTGTTTACTCTGCATATAGGTCCAGCCCTAAAACATAAAATATATTTAACATAAAGCGAACCGGCTTTTGATTATGTATAAAGACACAGTCAACATGATTTGAATAACAACATGTCAGATTGAAATACATGTACAGTATGACAATACTAAATGGATCAGAAAGTGGTGATGGCACACACAGCTAGGCTGTAAACCATACTTTGTGTGTGGCTTCAAGGCAAAGGGATTATTGACTATTGTTGCAAAAGCGTCTACAACAGGTGTGGCGGACGTATGGACAGACAAAATATACCACCCCCCTCCTACCGAATATTTCATTGAAATGTAGTCCATTATTAAGATTGAGATGATACTGTTTTCATTCGACGAATGGGGCTGTTCGAAGAAGGGATTTTTGGTATACAGAATTTACTTACTTTATGCAAATATTGTCCAAAGTTAATGTTTCTTCAACTTGGAAATGTTGAGCACTCTTGTAAATGTCAAACATCTGAAAGAAAAAGAATACAATATTTTCAGTGTATCAAAAGGGTGCGCTGTAAATACAGTTATTCTGACAGGAGGCAACAATGGATTGACCGAAATCTGAGAACACAGTTAACCCTGCATCACCAGACAAGTACTGGACTGGAATAGGCGGAATGCCTAGGGGAATGAAATGTCCACGGTTTGGAGAAGATAAGCCGATCTATCAGGCTTATATGGGGAGAGCCGAAGAGGGCAATACAAACAAGTGTGGTAAAGGTCATGTACATATCAATATGGTGAGGATTAGGTAGGAAAGAACAAGAACTTGTTTACGTCTGTTAACTGAACAAATAGAACCTTATAACAACGTATCTCAGAAATAAAAGATAATGATCCGTTAACTTCTAAAAACGGAATGAAAGCCACGATATTGCTACTGGATAAGACAAATGTGTTTTTATCAGGGAAAACCATAAGATTTAATGACGTTATGTGTTAATCAATGACTTTGTGCTATAAGTGCCGTCAGAAAAAGGGACACGTATAAACAAGCTTTCATTGTTGAAATCATTTCCATGAAGTTTTACTGACTGTATCTCTATTGTTTTGGAAAATAATTGTGCAGAAGCACTGGAACAGGTTGCGGGCCATATTTCTCTAACGGACAAACAACAGGAATTAAACCAAATACGCCACTCGCTACAAGTTCATAAATATTTGTAAATCTTTCAGAAGCCTATGGGAGGATATTCATGCCACAAAGTCGGTGGTGAAAGAACGAATACACAGACGAAGGCGCTTTAGGATGGGCAATGACAAATGACAGATGATAGACATTTTCAAAGAGAGATAACATCAATTTTCAGTGACAGCAAGATGAATTTAATCAACTCCAACAGTGAGATGCAACAATTTTATCAGCTCAGTGGAGCTCTATGTATCAAACAGACATGTATTGCCATAGAAACTTACTAATCATCTTTTAGAGATGTATACCGTGTCTGGTATTCTGTTTCATGTGCTAAATACAGTGACACATTTGACATTCTAAAATCTTACTTATTTCCAAAAACGTTCGGCCTTTATAGTAAATAAATATACCCTATTATCAATTATTTTCGACAACTTAACTGGAAACCAAACACATCTACGTTTTTTTTCTGAACAATAACTGTTACTATCACAAGATTTGAAGCATTTAGAAATTTCTAAAAGACTAGCTGCTGAAAACTATCATGCACAGGAAAAATGTACAATATGACAACCACAGCAATCCAACAGAGTATAGCTGTATTGTGCAAAAGTGCAAAGAAACTTCACAAGAAGTGGACTGGACTATATTACAATAACAGATCCGCACAACACATGTACGCAAGTTAAGACATTGCAGTGACTACTATGAAGTAGAACCCAAGGTGTATGCCACCAGACTAAAGCCGTACTATGGTCCCGCAGTCCATCATCAGAATATGAACACCATACAGAGCCATTCAATATTGAAGATATGCCATCAGAAGAAACATTAAATCCTGCTAACTTAAACTTGGAACACCCAAAGCCAAATTGACTCATAAGAAACACCAGACAATACTGAATTATTAATTATTAGTAGTCTCTTAAGCAAAGGATGATTTAAAATATTCAAATCCGGAGGATTAAAAATCTAGTATATTCTTTAAACTTCTAACGTAAGACATTGCTGAAAAAAGTCAAAATTCTGAAACCAAATCTGAAACAATCTCACACGGTCACATTGACAAGATCCTGTCATCTAACCACTCAACAAACACTCTTTACCACAAAATCAAAAGGAAGTAGTGGCGGAAAGAACCTAAAATCAGATCGAAGCTTTCGGTTTTATCCACCCCTCTTTATTTCGATGTACTGTATTATGCTTACTCGCCAACTTTGTTAATTTGACAAATAAATCACTCTTAAATTAGAGGTTAATACCCACAATACGGAGCACCTGGAATAATACCAACACTATTCCTGACACTATTACAGAACTAAATTTGGGGTCATGGTAGTTTCGCCTAAGGGCCAGATGTGACTATTAACAATCTATAAACGTACATATCTGGAAAAATTGAGAGAGACCTTTACCTATATTGTAAATCCCATTAAAATCGTCTATTACTATATCGTCTGACTGATAACTGATAACTGATAAAATGTGATGTTTTTTCTATAATATGCATCACTATTTATAAGGCACTGGCTATTTCATCACTGATTCATTGGGGTCCTTATAGTATTTTTTTGTAACATACAGATCCTTGATATAATACTAGTAGTTGACTGTTACATTTGTACTTACCGCATTAATAGATTGAGGACTTAGAACGTTTTCATCTTCCACAATAACCGCATCATATCTTATACTTTCCGGGAAGTTTTCTTTCACCCATAAATTTTCTTCATACATTCTTGATCCTCGTGGCAGCCATACCTGTAACAGTAACAGCATATCATGATCACTTATACTGATACTGCTAATTTTCTAAAATGTACCTGTCCCTCTTTCATTTTGGACTATACCATTACTTGTTCAAAGGGGTACTCGGCGAAAATTTCATCAGTCATTAGCGAACAGTGCAGATCATGATCAGTCTGCATATCCACATAATATGATCGTGATCTGCACTGTTCACAAAGACAGAATCATTCACCTATAGCTGAGAAAGGGTTAAAACAATGTTTAAAAATGGCGTTAATACCAAATGTAAATACATCCTTAGTAAGTACTACGGTAAATATTTACACTGTACAACTACTTTGAGGTAGAATGGACACAAAGTTTTGACTTTTAAACAAAAACGGTGTAAAACTTTTGCAAATACATTAACAATATATATGGATATCATACAATCTATGATTGCAGTTTCTAGCCTATAAGGAACTTAAGAGTTTTTAAACAAGATCATTAAAACGAACTTAACCTGAATGTACTTTAACGGTCTAAGTTTACAAACAAAGACCATTATATCCAGTTCCCCTAAGTTTCAAAATCTTTTTAGATCAGTTTAAAATCTGTTTTATGTGCTCTGGTTCCCAACATGAACAGTTTATATACGAGAAAACGCAGTTTTGCGAGGCACAATGAAACCAAATATACATTTCTGCTAGATTAACTGTACTGTTGCAGTTTTTGTCCACTTGTTCAATTTTTTGTATATAGTCAGGATTTCCTTTGTTATCATCAATTCATCCATTGTTTCTGATGGATTTGTACTTAACACGTTGAATCAATATCAAACAACAAATTGTCAATACTCAGACATGTCTGTGTGATGGCTATATTCAACCCTTACTCCGCTAGCAGCATACCTCTGCTGTCTGATCAGGTTTTCACTGTTCACTGTTCACTACAATGTATTCAGGGTCAGGAAATATTTAGTTTGCAACACTTTGAACAGTTAATGCATGGTACAATCCACATTAAAAATTGAACAAGTCCCTCTAAGTTTTAGTGCTTCAGTGGAGATCATGATAAGTCTGACTATCCGTGCAGTATGATCATGATCTGCACTGTTGTGCATATATTACAATAGGCCGTTTTGTTAATTGCTTCAGTATAACTACACCAGTTTCCCAAACTGTTGCTGCAAAATATGAAGCTCCAGAGATGATTTAACCTCAGTGTATACCTTTACTGCAACTGTCCGAACTGTTTGCTTGTACGACCGTACATTCCCTATATAAAACCCATAACTTTCATTTATTAACAGTAACTCGTCAAATTACCCGAAATTTCTCGATCTCTCCCGTGTGAAACGCGACAGTTTACAAGGTATCGCGGATGTTTGTGTTAATTTCAAACATTTGTCTAGGTAATAACTGCAATTTTGTCGTCATTTCATGATGACATAATGCTGCCAATCGGTCATAATGATTCAAATAAATGTCAAACAGAAATTGTAGTTTAATACAATATACGCTTAGTCATTTGGAAAAACTTCTAAAAATGAAATGATTTTAAGCAAACTTGACACAACTAACTGCATCTCTTATGAACTGAGATACCCCAAACTCCATAAATCAGAAATTTCAATTTTGACAATGAGAGTGGCTCTCGTAAATTGTTAGTGCATTGAAAACACTACAACCACGACGAGCAAATATTTCATTTTATTTCATTAACTAATGTTCGTATTCACGAGATGGCAAGTTAAAAGGGGTAGATAATTTCTCGTCCATAAGATAGCGGGGATCTCCCTAATTTAATACTACCATTTGTTTCCTTTATTTCAGTTTCACAGGGAAACATATTGTCTCAATCTTTGAAAAATAGGTAGGGGCTATACCGATTCACTTGTACATTGAAGGAATGTTCTTCTTTTAATCGTGTATACTTCAATTCGTTTATTTTAAAAAAGGTCTGAAAACAGACAGATATACTGTCTTCATTTATAATTCGTTGACTGACCCCAGAGACCGAGTCAGTTGTTGAAAATCTTAGTGATGTTTACAGATGAAAACATAATATCAGTAACGACATGGGCAGCGATGTTTATAAGTGCTGGTCAGCGTGCTTGACATGTATCAAGAAATCCATACTACCGCACATAAAATGTTTTCACTATGACAAATCCGAAGATGACCGAATGAGCGATTGGTGAATGATTTACCTTCACGTATTCTTTTTCTTCGTGCCATCTCATAAGTCCGAGTCCAGCAATGCAGCAGACTATTATGCAGACGAGAACTACTTTCCATGGATTTCTTGCAACCACTTTCCCGAGTCTATAATGTAAAAATGAAAAAATCATAGGCACTTTGTGGCATAAGCTACTACCTGTATAAAAATAAGAATTTTGCAGCGTCATATATAATACACCCAACGACAGTTGGGCTCATGCACCACCGGAAGTGATTTGACCCCGGCTTATCACTTTGTAATGTGAGCATAAACCGAGACAATGTTTTGCAGACGTAGCTAACGCACTATTAAGGGGAAGCTGACGGACCAAAGCCACTTCCATTGGTGGCAGTCATATCATATTTTATATTATATTTATTTTTAAAACTGTTGTAATTTCAGGTTTTAACAAATCATCGGACACATCAGAGCAGGTCGGATAATTTCTTTCTTAAAACATTGCGTAAGTAATTGAAAACCAGATGTGTTTCTTGACATTTGGTTACAAACCACAAACCCACAAGGATATGAGTTGGTCTTTGTATTTCATTCCTGAGTCAAGGCATGTTTCATAGAAAAAAGTTTAGCACAAACTATCAACAAATTCGACAAAGTCGAATGCGGTTAAGAAATATCAAAATAATGCAACAGGTAATTGCGATAATCATATAAACGTTAAATGAACCGACCATGTCCCTTTAAGCGAGAAAGTTGGCAGTTTCTTGTGGAGGCTGGGGTCTAGTACTGGGTCTTTCTAGAAACGGACGGTTAGGTCAACTGTGACTGTCAAATATGACCGAAATACGTTGAAACGGGCGGTAAACTTATACAACAACAACAACAACAACAATGAATGGATATCCGACAACTTGCATTAGTATTTAATGACAGAGAACAACCACTTAATTGTTTTACGACAAATAGGAATTAATGCTTATTCTTTTAAATCGACACTGTAATCGAAATCGTCGCATAACAGATTTATATTGGTCAAAACGAATTCTGCAAACTTGCTGAATATGTTGTTTGTATTATCGGTAGTTGTCGGTAAAAACAACGATTTCTTTGCACTTAATAGGACAATATTAAGTGAGACAGTCATGAGTGCAACCTCTTCTAACATTTGCCATGGTTAAGAGTAGTTCCTGCATACTCCTATCAAACAAAGAGGAGCTCACTTAAGCACGGCATTTGTACCGGAGACGAGGGGTTAACCGAGTACGTTGTCTGGTAGTGGTAATTGATTAAACCGCAAAGCTAGCATCAATGAGTATCTGTAATGTTAAAGCATTAATTTATCTTTAATTATTTCCTAGATGTCTTATTAGATCTCATCATTCGGATGCATACAGATTAGGCGATGGTTTTTTGACGTTTGAATAAGCTAGTACGAGTGAAACGGTAATTTAAATATCAAAACTTTTGCAAACAATTTTGATGAATTATTCATAACCTACGCGTGATCGTAATTATGAATTTAACAAAATTCGTTGATGAATTAAATACAATTTATCAAATTAAAGGCTAACGTTGCCCGTTATGGCTTATAGGTAAGGTGAACCTTCATACAATTTAAAAAAAGAAAATGTTCATTTTTGTTTTACCTTACATTTATTTATGATACAAGTCATATTTTTCTAGTACATCGGTCTTATCCTATAGGTTCTTTTTGTATTTCGACATCTTAAAAATGTATTCATTGTAAAGAGTAAAATCTGACCTTGAGGTTTTAGGCGTAAATGGGATTGTATATGGTATTCATTTACAAGGTAATTACGTTAACAATATAGATGTCATAATGATAATATATGTGAAAATGTTGACATAATATCCATTAGCATATTTAACAGTTAAGTACGTAAACCCAGAAGACTGCGTCCGTGGTAAAGTGGTTAGAATCACTGTAACCTCTCATAGATTGAGGGTTATGGGTTTCAGTCCTGCTACCAACCATGTCAGGCTCTCTATGTGAGAAAGTTGGCAGTTTCTTACGGGAGATGGGAGTCTAGTACTGGTTCTTCACAGGAATGATGGTTAGGTCAACTGTCCGTCTGTTAAATTGACCAAAATACGGCTGAAACGGGCGTAAAACTCCTACAACAAGTTAATAGCAGAAAGCACAGTCACACCCGTGAACAAAGACCTAACTAAACCAGTTTTTCAGCTGGTGACACGCGGTCTTAAGTAAGGATTTTTAACACATATTCGCAAGATGGTCTTTATTCTGAATAGGACTTTAACAGATTTGACTTTACGTCTTTTAAATCAGAAGTTAACGTATATATGAAGTTATTTTGAAATTGGCTTGAATTAAAGTTTTGGTATAGACAGGTGTGTAAAGCAATTATATTTCTATTATATTGGTGTTCAAAAATGGGGTTCATACTTTTATTAGTTGTAGGGATTGTGAATGTGGTATAGGCAATTAGATAAACCACAAATAATTTTGTGCCGTTTGATCTTTCCGCTTGATACATCAGAGAGAAAATGTAAAAATAAGCCTACCTACACGCAACATGAACATAAAAAATGCAGAAACCTACCAGGTTGAGTTTATTACATACCGTGTTAGGGAGGAAGGGGGGGATAGGGTAGGGTGCCGTTTAAACAGTGCTGGAGCATGTCTGCAGAGACGAAGGGGAAATGGTCCCTATATACGAAAATACGCAGTTCTGTTTGGCATCAGATACATATCTCACACTTATTGTCAGTTTTTTAACCGCTCAACATTAAATTCTATAATTACAATGTATATTATAAATTTCCAGACATAACCACTTGAATTTTCGTATGCCTTTATTTTCAACCGAGTTGCACTTTAAAAACGTTCACAGTATTAGAAGTCTTATAAGCAGCTTAATCATTTTTTTCTTTTCAGTCAAGTAAACATATGTGGCTATTGGCAAATGAAAAGAATTAAATGATTGAAATATTTGACGCGCATAGTTAGTGAAACGGAAATTAAATCAGTCGGAAATTTAGCAAAGCTGTCTCACTTTAAATATACTTATTTGATGTACTTTATAGATATGATATTTTTCAGTACCTGTAAAACGACTTTTCTAATCCGCTAACAATCGAATTGCTGGCTTTATGTAAGCATGGACAGGAACAACATCCTTTCCTGTCGGCCTCCTTTTCCCCATCTTCATTTGTCGCAACACAACGCGGTCCTCCATTCAACTGTTTTACATCCATACCTCCATTCAACAATGCTGTCTTCGTGGCCATTGTCAACAACAGAAAATTTTACACTACAAAAAGTAAACAAGTAACGAGTATCCGGAAATTAATGCATTTTTATCACAATTTTTTTTGCAAGTTTGACTTTTGACAATTTTAAATTAAGCTCCCCGTCGGCGAAATGTCACAAAAACTTCCAAGTTTTAGTTTGTTGAAAATTTTAGCATTTATTATGTGTATACACTCTGTTATATCAAACACATTATCAAACAATAGGAATATTTATTTGTGTTTAGTTTACGCTCTCGAAAATTGCCCTATGAAGCGTTCGCTATAATGCAGGTATAAGTTTCACTGTCGAACTAACTCTTTAAATGTAACCATCTATCATAAAAGGCACATTTCACACACATTTCTCTAAAGCATTTAACATTCAAACAAGATGAACATGCAAAGTTATGGTTAGTCACACTCAGTTATTGTGCGGAAGAAAACCGCACCGAGGTTACGAAGATGTTAAACTTTCACGTCTTCTCATCCCCGCTAATTATAAATTAATCCGTCGATACATTAAAGGAAGAGTGCAATTCATATGCTAACCACAATAGGATCGATCGCTATCTTAAAGTAAACTTGAGAAAAATACTACAGGTCATCGTGTAGATATGGATTTACCATTGACAAACATTTGTAACAGTGTGTCATCCGGTGCATTGGGTAATACAGGATCGGTGCTAGATTTCCGAGTGCAAACAATCCAGCATCTTTCGTCGATTGAGAAAGATAAACAATCTGTCGGAAAGGTTATGCGGTGAAAAAAGTACATCGGGACATAACCACTTAAAATTAATAAGCAATGTGCATTTGCACTTAATTAATCGGATTAATTGAGTGCAAATGGGGAAACGTATGGTATTTATAGCAGAAGATATATCGATTGAGACATTTTCAGGATGAAATGTACTCTGTAGAAATTTCTAAAAAATGTTTTAGCAGAAGATGTACTCTAGTTTTAGTGTACATCAGTATGGTACATATACTAGTAACCTAATTGTGTTTGAGGTTTAAAGCTTCTAGAAACCGTCTTGCGTGAGTCACACTGGAGAATTAGTCCTTGACACAGTTATTTGAAATATTAATTACAGTCGCATAGCTTTTAGGATAATTTATCCGAGACATCAATATGTACGTCTCTGAATTGATCTAGCTTAACAGCTAGTTAATATCTGAAACCAATCGGCCGTTCAATAATTACATAAAAACATTGTGTTGCCGTCCGGTCAGTGTTCGAACCTCAATCCGCACATAAAGCGTTTATATCACTGCATTTCTATGCGGGTTACGGATGTCATTTTGACATGAAAAACTACAAATTGAAATCACGATTACCGATTTGAAAGATGCCTCGATATGAATAATAGAACGTGAAAATAGTTATGTAGGCTACAGTATTACCCCGCGTGCACTCGTTACAAAAACTATCAATGATTTTTTTTAGCTGAAACAGTCGAAACAAGTTGACAGTAAAAGAAAATCAATAGTTTTACCCATGCATGTAGGTTACTTGTTCTGACTTCCATAACTAAATTGGTATTTTTATCGTGTCAGTTGACCATATTTCTATAATGAGAAATAGGAATAGACCTTGGGCTAGTAGGCTACCGGTTCAACAGTGAGTTTTAGTTGGAGAAGAATAAAACAGAGTCGAAGATAGGACAATATATTACCCTTACCTACATTGAGTTTGCTTTTGAAAAGGTCACGGAAGCTGCCCCATCCCTTCCGCGGCCGTTACACTATTTAACGAATGAAAGCAGGTCAGAAAGAACAGATTTTAACTATGGTAAGTACATAAAGGTAGCCAAAGATTCTTGGTACATATGCACTCAATTCATTCTTTAACTAGTTGATATTGGTAACATCTGTTTCTGATACAGTTTGTGCCCTCATTACGTAACCAATGACGCACGTAGATCCGTCGTCTACAGATGAAAACATACGTACTCGTTTAATAGGTCAAAGCCTAAAGTAGTGGACCAAGGTTGAGGGACTTGGAATAGGGTTAAGGTTAAGTGTTAAGACTTAAGGTCAAATTAATTTAAACTAAATCACTTTCAGACATTTTAGCGATATATCCTTTTGGAACCGCAGTATACCATTGTATGATCTATCTATTCACTTTCATTTCGATCAAGAATAGTTTTTATAAGGTTGGTCGCAAAGAAAAGATTAACGCATTTATAAGCAGAAAATAGAGAATAATTACCTACATTAAATTTTGTAGTGAACTTACCCAGCGTGCCGTAACATCCATTGAAAGCCCGCCTATCCTGTATCTAGAATCAAAACCACTTCCATAAAGTACTAGAATGATACGGTTGAAGCAGAACACTCCAACACTACGTGATCAATACATGGAGTTTTCCAATCGATGCTATACACTCAAGACATGTGTTAATATAGATTCACAGTCTAGATGTGTGCAAATTGGATCAAATTGTTACATTATGTAGATCTATTTGTCCATAAAAACTTCTCTTAGCAAGAAAAAGCTCATAGATTCCTTTATCAATATCTTGTTCAAAGATTTGTTCTGCCGAGTAGAAACCATTTCCAAGCGAACATTGTTAAATGATCATTATCCGCGTCCTAAGATACACCGGGACCAAGTGCAACTGGCCAATGGACGATCGTTTCGTTTATGTGAGTCTACTTTTTAGCGCTAAAACATTACTTAATTACAAAATGCTTTTCCGTTTAAATTTTAAGTGTCTGAGACGTGGTCAGAAAATCTTCGACCCGACCAGTATCTGCAACAATCCCGCTACGTGTCTGCCTCCATGGCCGGGTGGTTATAGTCAACGCCTTCACTGTAACCTCTCATAGATTGAGGGCCATGTTTATGTAAACTGCTCGCCTTTTAAAATGACCAACTAATACGGTTGGGACAGGCGTTACTACTGCTACAATAGTTATCTCACTTTCTATATAAGAGCACAACAAAGAGCGTTGAAAAGATCTCAACCTAAATAAGTTACAATGTTAAATTAGTTTTAACACGTCGGCTGTGTTTGTTGTGTAAAGGTTGTTTACTCGAAACACGTACAGTTGTCACCCCGTTGTTTGGAAAAAAGGGCTGCTCTTTAAATGGGCATACATGTACTTCAGCATAAAGCATATTTGCATTTTACACAGAAATATATACACTAAACTCCGTATATAACGACTCTGGACATAGCGAAATTCCGGATATAAGGAACAAATTTTCTAGGCACGATTATTTTCATCTATATTCAATACTAAAATGCTATATGGATATACCATACTCCGGATGTAAGGAACAACTTTGAAAGGTCTCAAGTTGTTAGTTATATACAGAGTATATCATATTATATGATAACATATATACTGCATTGTATATTTGGATTATAAGGAATTTAAGCTTTGCTTATTTATCTCACTCTTAGAATACAATTCAAATCCGGCTTACATACCATTACTTATAGATATTTCGCTCTATCTATAATTTTTTTAATAACTTTTAATGTAATATTTGATTTTCGATCGAACTCTATTTGAACGAAAATGCAAACACTTTTAACTATTGATAACTTGTATCATAATTTTATTCAATATGCTAATGGGTTTTAAGCAAAATGTATTGTTACTGCCGAAACCAGTTACGCAAGTGAAAGAAATAAAGCGTTGCACATCAAATATTGGGCAAAATTGCTCTTATTCAGTAATGCTAAAAGTAATTATAAAGTAATTATAAATAGGCGCCTGAATTCCCTGAAGAATGCCTTTGATAAGGATAAAGATGATTTTCTGATAGTTTGCTCTCTTTTCTTATTTAAACGTTTTGTATTTAATAAGCTGCATTGTAATGTATATAATTATTATTAAACTTATAAATTTATAAAATGTCTTAATCACATAACAAATGTACTGTGTACTGATAAAATTGTTCTCTTCGGGTAGCGTTTTCTTGAATGTCTGTTTTACTTTGCCAAATTTTACTCACAAAGTATAAAAGCCCTTTTTGGATTAGACTGAAAAGTGCAAACAAATTGGTAATGTGTACACCAAATTCATAAGAGTGAACTCCTCGTCCACAGGAGGTAAGGCGTACTCCTCGTCAAGAGGATGTAATGTGTACTTCTCGTCCACAGGAGGCAATTTGTACTCCTCGTCCACAGGAGGTAATGTGTACTCCTCGTCCACAGGATGCAATGTGTACTTCTCGTCCACAGGAGACAATGTGTACTCCTCGTCCACAGGAGGTAATGTGTACTCCTCGTCCACAGGATGTAATGTGTACTTCTCGTCCACAGGATGCAATGTGTACTCCTCGTCCACAGGATGCAATGTGTACTTCTCGTCCACAGGAGGCAATGTGTACTTCTCGTCCACAGGAGGCAATGTGTACTCCTCGTCCACAGGATGCAATGTGTACTCCTCGTCCACAGGAGGTAATGTGTACTCCTCGTCCACAGGATGCAATGTGTTTCCAACTCAAAAGAAGTGCTCCTCGTCCAGAGGATGCAATGTGTACTCCTCGTCCACAGGAGGCAATGTGTACTCCTCGTCCACAGGAGGCAATGTGTACTCCTCGTCCACAGGAGGTAATGTGTACTCCTCGTCCACAGGAGGTAATGTGTACTCCTCGTCCACAGGATGCAATGTGTACTTCTCGTCCACAGGAGGCAATGTGTACTCCTCGTCCACAGGAGGTAATGTGTACTCCTCGTCCACAGGATGTAATGTGTACTTCTCGTCCACAGGAGGCAATGTGTACTCCTCGTCCAGAGGAGGCAATGTGTACTCCTCGTCCACAGGATGTAATGTGTACTCGTCCAGAGGGGGTGTACTCCTCGTCCACAGGATGCAATGTGTACTTCTCGTCCAGAGGATGAAATGTGTACTCCTCGTCCACAGGAGGCAATGTGTACTCCTCGTCCAGAGGATGTTATGTGTACTCCTCGTCCAGAGGATTTAATGTGTACACCTCGTCCAGAGGATGAAATGTGTACTCCTCGTCCAGAGGATGAAATGTGTACCCCTCGTCCACAGGAGGCAATGTGTACTTCTCGTCCATAGGGTGTAATGTGTACCCTCGTCCACAGGAGGCAATGTGTACTCCTCGTCCAGAGGAGGTAATGTGTACTCCTCGTCCACAGGAGGCAATGTGTACGTCTCGTCCACAGGAGTTGTATCTAGTCCAGATGAGAAATGGTACTCCTTGTCCACAGGAAGCAATGTGTACTCCTCGTCCGGAGGAGGTAATGTTATACTCGTCCAGATGAGGCAATGTGTACTCCTCGTCCAGAGGAGGTAATATGTACTCCTCGTCCAGAGGAGGCAATGTGTACTCTTCGTCCAGAGGAGGCAAGTGTACGTCTCGTCCAGATGAGGCAATGTGTACTCCTCGTCCAGAGGAGGATGTACGTGCGCCACAGGAGACATTGTGTACTCCTCGTCCAGATGGAGGCAATGTGTACTCCTCGTCCAGAGGAGGTAATGTGTACTCCTCGTCCAGAGGAGGTAATGTTTACTCCTCGTCCAGAGGAGGTAATGTGTACTCCTCGTCCATAGGAGGTAATGTGTACTCCTCATTCAGAGGAGGCAATGTATACGTCCTCGTCCAGAGGGGGCAATGTGTACTCCTCGTCCACAGGAGGCAATGTGTACATTAGAGGAGGCAATGTGCACTCCTCGTCCAGAGGAGGTCATGTGTACTCCTCGTCCAGAGGAGGCAATATTTACTCCTCGTCCACAGGAGGCAATGTGTACTCCTCGTCCAGAGAATATAATGTGTACCTCACGTCCAGAGGAGGTAATGTGTACTCCTCGTCCAGAGGAGGTAATGTGTACTCCTCGTCCAGAGGAGGTAATGTGTACTCCTCGTCCAGAGGAGGCAATGTGTACTCCTCGTCCAGAGGAGGCAATGTGTACTCCTCATCCAGAGGAGGACGGCACTCCTCATCCAGAGGATGTAATGTGTACTCCTCGTCCACAGGAGGCAATGTGTACTCCTTGTCCACAGGAGGCAATATTTACTTCTCGTCCAGAGATTGTTATGTGTATTCCTCGTCCAGAGCGGCAATGTGTACTCCTCGTCCAGAGAAGCAATGTGTACTCCTCATCCAGAGGATGTTATGTGTATTCCTCGTCCAGAGGATGCAATGGGTAATCCTCGACGGCAGAGTTAAAACAAGACCCACGGTAGGACTTCACTACCTCCTCTCAACATTTTCTGAATAAATACCCCTCTACTCGCACAATATAGGTCTAAGTGAAGGGGATTAAGTAGTAAAACATGTAAAATAAAATTGTATCTAATACCAATATCTTTATTCGTATTCAGATAAAATAATTGCATTCTGCAATAAATCACTGTACTATATAGTATTGCACCATATTTTTACCGCATTGCCTATGTAGATTCGTATGCAGAGCGAACTGCGGCATTGGTGTAAGAGTCGTGGAGGGATCATTTACTTGTGCAAGTAAGTTTAACTGAAATTAGAAAATACAAATTAAACACAAACACACAATCAATACATCAGTATTTTAAACAGTAATATTTTACTTGAATGGGTATTTCCACGGCACAGCTGTACCAGTATGAATGACCGTATCATTCTGATGTCATAAAAAGATCGAGTGGTCACACCACGCAATGTTCATCCTCCGGCGTTGACAGCGGTTCACGGCGTTGACAGCGGTTTAAGATTCAGATGCGTGTTTTACACAGGGTGGGTATTAATGAACGTTGTTGCCTTTTCAGTTGTCTTTGTGAGTAACGGCCAGTATATATTGTTTCAGTATAGACCAAGGAATCGGCACGTGCAATTATATCCGAACAGGTATCGTATTTGAGGAGAAAATCGTCAGTAAATACGACATTCACAAATACCTACTCTGCGTAAAAACACACATTTGAATCTTGAACCGCTGTTAACGCCGTGAACCGCTGTCAACGCCGTGAACCGCTGTCAACGCCGTGAACCCTGTCAACGCCGGAGGTTGTACACTGTGGTCACACCAGTCATACACGTCTCGTTAACATTTCGAAGTTAATTGGACGTTGTAGGTAGAGATCATACAATGTGACAAAACGTTTGATGCTCCAAAACATGTTCGACATTTATAAATTTAAAACTTAACTGCAAAATGAAACTTAAAACAAACCGTATGTTGTTCAAATCCTGATGAAATCTACAGAATCGCGAAAAACACAAATAATGTGTTGTTAAAAGCTAGTTCAAAATGATTACTTCCAAGTTCCGGAGACCGTTGTCTGTATGTACCGCTGCTTTCTCTTCAGGAGTCAGGACAAACATGTAACAAGTGGTCTGTCTTGTTAAAATCATCATATGCTTAAATTAAATAAATATTATTTTTATTTACTTTTAGTACAAACAGCGGGCTAAACACAGCAATCAAATTATATTTGAGGAGCGGAAACATGTGTTGAAGATGAAGAAATCATATTTAGCTTGTGACTTCTTAGTTTATTAACGCAAAATGAAAGTTAAGTTAAGTTCAATGAAAATATGATAAAATGGTCTTTATATTGACCATGTCTCGCATGAACACGTAAGATCAGCTAATTCAGAAATAAGTTGTCTGAATAACGAGGGCGGTGTAAATTCATGGAATATGACGCACGATAGTAGGGTGTAACGTTCGATCCCCATTAGAGTCATTGTGGTAGCGCCTCAAGGCAAGACAAGTTTCCCTCTAAGATTGATCAAATCTTGTGCGAATATGGACAGAATATAGGCTAAGTTTTAGAGTGTTTCATTTTGAATTTGGGTATGAACCGATTAGAAAATAATTTCTTTTCTGAGCGCAGTTACACAGTAGTACATATTTTGCTTATAGTGATTATCTTTTAAGTGTTTAAGTGTTACCGTGTGAGGTTCATAATGAAACTGAACGGTTACGGTCTCTCCAGACTCTTGCGTCACACATCCCTGAAATATAAAGATAAACAGACGTACAAACTATGCCAGATCTCTGTAAAGAAACTACTAGGGTATCATTTTCTAAGCAAACTAGTTAGAAAGTATAAACACACGTTGAATAGCTACAACAATGACTTCAATAGTAATGATGATGATGATGACGATGCTGCTGCTACTGATGATGATGATGATCCTGTTGTTGTTGTTTTGATCATTTTAACATAAATAGCCTGTTTGATTATGAACATATATTTTAACGTTTACATGTGTTCATATATTCGCCCCACTTTATTTGATATATACATGTATCTTGCACATTTCAATCACAGACATGACGCGCTATGTTGAAAAACGTGACTTAATGATTAATTCTGGTCGTGTCTTAATTCACTGATAGACGTACATTGCTGACATATTGTCATTATTTACAAAATTGATTATGTTGAAAAAAATGAAATTAAATTTACCTGCAAGACTAAACAAAACGCAAACAGAGTCAAGCACTTCATGTCCGCTATTTTTCACCTGTGTATCAGCACACGATCTTACACAAAACCGTCGAATTCTCTTATAGACAGAGATAAGCAGTTCAGTAATTGAACAGACGTCTGTTTATCTTGATTCTGCCCTTGTGAAAGCTATCAGGTCATCTATTTGCTTCACCCTTTAAAACATCAAACACATGAAAGAGTAAAGACGACTTTTTGTGAATGTCTCTGTCAGATTCCTTTAATTAGCACTCACCGTCATGCTAAATTTCCAAAATGGACTCGTCCATGCTCAATTTTGGATCCTACCATTAATTTCTCAAATGGTGGCCGCTAAAAATTTCTATAAATAGCGAAAAGAGCAAACCATGCTCCGAAGGCTTGTTATGTTCTGCACTGGTTTTAATGGCAGACTCATTCACTATCATAAGTTAAAGCATTAAAGAAAACTCATTTGGTCTTTTCTTTAAAAGCAACAAAGAGATTATATAAAACAGATTTCTACATGCACACGTAGATTAGAATGTTATTCAATTTATTCACCAGATGATCTTACTAATTAACAGGCTTTCTGTACCGTTTTATTAGAGCTACGGAAAAAGTAAACACTCACCGTGGCAAGTCAACGAATTTCAAGATGACGGTGAAAAAGTCCCGTTATTGGAGTATGAATTTTAGGCTTGACGGTAAAAAGGACCCGTGTACAAAAATTACTCGTTTCTGGTGACATTTCTTTAATGACTAATGTTATACTTGACTAAATTTAACTCACGTCTTCCGAGCTATAATTCCAATGCACGTTGTTTGCAGAATTCATTTTGATACAATAGAAAATGTTTAGAAAAACAGATCTCAGCTTAACTGTTTTGGGCGGTTTATTTATTTTAGCTATTTATAAAAGGTTACCCGAAGTCAGTTTTTCTTAGTATACAGTACCCACTTATCAGTTGACTAAGATATCGTGAGTTCACCGGATGGATGGTTGAATAGTATGATAACTGAGTACTTGCCACACAAGAGGTAAACAGGAAAAAAACACAAACCAAGGTTGTGTATACTATAACAGCAAAGTAATCATCACGGTTTCATATGTTACCAGTCCTTTCAGTACTTTGATTAAGCTCGTTACACATAGGCATGTTTGTATTACAATCAAACGTGCATTTTCTTTCTTTGGACACGCATGTAAGACAAACAAGAGGGCCAATGTGACCCTATATCGATCACCTGGCTACCATTGGCTATAATACATCAATTGCAGAAAGAGTCAATTTTTACATGGACATCATTTGTACATTCTTTGAAGATGTCAACAAGGCAATGATATATGCAAAATATTTACGCTCTAATATTTGTGGTTTCAGAGAAGAATATTTTTAAAGTTTTTCCTACATAAGCCTATGTAAAAACAAATGACCCACTTGGCAGGGTCAATTTTGACTCGGGGGTCATAATTTGAGCAATCTTGGTAGATTTCCTCTAGGTTATGTCACATGCAAAATATCTAAGCTCTAGCCTACATTGATTTTTTAAGCTTTTTCTTTCCGTTGCCATGGCAACCAGAGTTCTGCATGGAACAGAATTATTTGAAGAACTATAAAAGGGGTTCATGCAAGGAACATCCCTGCCAAGTTTTATCATCATGGCCTAGCGGTTTCAGAGGAGATTTCGTTAGAAGGAAAATGTTAACGGACGTACGACATACGACGAACGGTGAGCGATCCTAATAGCCGACTCTAGCATTTTATGCCAGGTGGGCTAAAAACAACATCAAACGATTCAATGGAACCCAACTATGTTTAACACTTTCGGGTCTATCCGTCACAAGCTGGAATGCATGACGACGCTTGTAATGCCTGAATTAAGTAGCTTTTCTAGGCTCTCAAGGTTCTCAAAAAGTTACAAAAAAATATAGGCGATTTAGATATTACATCCGTTCAAGGTGTTAATATGCGTTCATCTGGCCGACACATCACCTCACACCGCGTTACATCACGTTCATGTCACAAAATAATTGTTAACTGTTATAATTGTTATTCAAATGTACTGTTGGCCCGTCTGTACTTCTTGCACAATTGTATTGTTGCATTGTCGAGTTGTTACATTGTATATGTACAACTAAGTGGGTACATGTAATCTAAACAAAACCACATCAATCAGGGATTTGCACGTCTAATGATTCACGCGATTGTGTGGTTTTTGGTTTCACCATGAGAGGTTTACGGTGTGTGGTAAATGGAAAACTCTACATCATTGTGTTTAGTTTTTAAATACACGTCATTCTTTCCTTGAAAATGTTTTCAAGTGCATTTTACCAGGAAAAAAAGTCGTATAAAAATTTAACGAATGTCTATTCTGTTCATCCGTATCGTCTTGTTTAGAGAGAAAATCTCAATACTGACTAAATTAAATACAAGAAAAACTGTTATAATACGTATCACAGCGGGCCTAGAAACAAAGCTTTCATGTAAATATTTTGAAATTGGAGATGTAAATAAACTTTACAGACTTTATAACAGAGACAGAATAAATCTACATTCTAGGTTCATGTAAAACAAATACTTGACTATCTGGTTTGTGCATTTACAATTTAGTAACTCTTTCTCATTTCCAGTGTATCATTTATGATTTAAAAAGAAACGAAATCAATCTTTAAATAGTCTTTATGCTTTTTTCTCTTTTTTTTTCAATTTAGATTGTATGTACGAGCCCTATTTTCTTTCAGCGTAATTAAAACAAAGCGAACGCAGCAATATTATAATATGTTCTCCACTATGTTCCATTAAGGTGATTCTCAGAATATATAGAGGATAATTGTTGGTTTCGGTGTAAGATCACGTTATAATTTCACCGAGTGGGCACCAAAAGTGATATTTTCACGAGTGGCGCAGCCACGAGTGAAAATAACAACTTTTGGTGTTCACGAGTGAAATTAACGTAATCTTACACCGATACCAACAATTTTTCTGTTTATTTTATGGTTAAAACTCTACTTTTATTGAGTTTGTTTCTATAAATTAACGAAAATCGCGGGAAACGTCATCAAAAAACATAGCGCAAATGACGTCATTTTAACGACGTCATCGTCGCATGGTTTCCAGCATTAATTACGCTCGGTATACTTTTTGACGTAAATCCGGGTAGAAGATTGCAAAAACAGTGAAAAATAAAAATGGTAATCCACTGTTTCAAAACTGTGGATTATCACTTTTATTTCACTGAGAAAACTCTATAATTCACTCGAAAACATTAAATAAACAATACTATTCCTATCTCTATCCTCACAAAATCGTTGGCAGTCAAAATGTTTGTAAACAAAACAATGCACATTTTTACGATTACTGTAAATTAAAGTATCGTTACCTACCAATTAGTTAACTTTGGCTACCTATCAGTTTATTGCTGTAGACCAGTCTAACAACACGAAATGTAAACCAGTCTGATTAAAATAGAAAGTGCATCCCGACCAGTTAGTAAACTTTGGCTACCTTTAACATGACATGTTTGATTTAAATAGACCGTCGGTGACTATACAATGATACTTCCATTCAAAAACAAATGAAGTGTGATTGTAAATTTCAATCTATAAAAATCGAGTCATAGTAACGTAATGGACCCACTTTACCCGATACCGGAAGATACCGGCATGTTTGACCGATATCGGTTTTTATACTGGCCGAACAATAAAAACTTTTCACTACTTATTAGACGTTACATAGAGGATAATTGTTGGTTTCGGTGTAAGATCACGTTATAATTTCACCGAGTGGGCACCAAAAGTGATATTTTCACGAGTGGCGCAGCCACGAGTGAAAATAACTACTTTTGGTGTTCACGAGTGAAATTAACGTGAAATTACACCGATACCAACAATTTTTCTGTTTATTTTATGGTTAAAACTCTATTTTTATTGAGTTTGTTTCTATAAAACATCGAAAATCGCGGGAAACGTCATCAGAAAACATAGAACAAATGACGTCATTTAAACGACGTCATCGTCGCATGGTCTCCAGCATTAATAACGCTCGGTATACTTTTTGACGTAAATCCGGGCTAAAGATTGCAAAAACAGTGAAAAATAAAAATGGTAATCCACTGTTTCAAAACTGTGGATTATCACTTTTATTTCACTGAGAAAACTCTATAATTCACTGGAAAACATAAAATAAATAAGGGTATAAAATAATTTGTCGTTTTACATGGATAAAAGATAGAAATATCAATTTTGTGACAATTTTAAAGCTACACAATGAACAGTGGTTTAACCCATTCTTTATCGTAACTTCCTAGGCGATTTTCATAACATTTTGTTCAAAGAACTATACACTACTTCACCTACATCAACGTACTAAATATAGCGGGCCGCTGCTGCGGCCCGCAATGAACCTAGGAGTTCCACATTGTGATCATATATAAAATTTTGCTGATTAAGAAAATCAAATCATTCTTCTGTGGTCAGTGATAGACAATATAAAAATAAACAACAACAACAACACAAAGTGATACAGTTACTTTATGAATTTATTTATTAAATTGACAGTCAACAAGTGTCGGGTAAACAAATCACTGGATTATAAAGTGCTGCGCCATGTTACTTCCACATTGTTTATGCAGATTCTGGTGTAGAGCGACATGTGGAACTGTCGTAAACTGTGTGGAAGGGTCGTTTATTCTTGTAAGAAGCTGCAACTAAAATAAAAAAAATATACATGTATTAATGTTTACCTTTACCTCTTTGATAGGCTGGAGATGCATGTGCAGGTGGACTTGCCTTGGTTCACAGTGTTAATCAAAATGCGAATGTCACTAGCGTACAGCAATAAGGCGGTCGGCTGTTTCCGTTATTCTTACGGATAACTCCGGAGATGATCAAGTTAGCATGATTGCTTATGTTGTAGTTTTACTTATCTTGCCGACTCAAAATAGAATTTATCACATCTTATCTTATGATTCAAGGGTACGGTGCCCGTGAAGTGACATGTGAGACTTTTTTTATTTCGTAATTACGAAATACATTTCGTAAAAACCAAGGTCTTTCAAATAGTATGGTCCGGAAACGAGAGTAATACGATAAATAACTTGCCTCGGATCACGTGACAAACATCCGGGTACCCGCCATTTTGGAAAAAGAAAGAAAATATTGAAACTTTATATCTACGTATAGCTCGATATTTTACCAATCAATTTGACCAACAAAGAGATCCTTAATGCAATATATGCATTCCCTTATCATAATATGACATTTTTTTTCCCGATGTTTTGGTTTAGATGGATTTACGCATTGGAAAGTTGACATGATATGAACGTTTTTTTTCACAAATGGCCGAAAGCCGAAAACCAACCTAATTTTAGTGCTTCTTTCCTACTTTCATGGTGTTCATGGGATTGATGTAACATCTTTTCCTCATAGATTTAAGTCTAATGTACGTCTGTTATGTCTTAGATTTTCGTATTTCACCCGTATTTTAATTTTCTGGGACGGATAGATCCGATCAAAATCTAAAAAATGGCGTCACCGGTGAATTTTTTCGCGATTCGGTGATATTTTGTGCACAGTTTTTCACTGTATATTTAGGGTCAAATGATAGAGAATTGCTAATTAAAATGTAAATTAAGGGTTATATTTTGTTTGTTATGAATTAGATTTTCATTTTTTTATTTAATAACATAATAACGTACAGTTTTGTAAGACCAATATCGCGAGTCAAATTACCATCCATCGCTAAAACGCGCAAGACGGAATAGCATGGACCGTGTTTAACTCGCGTTTAAAACAAAAGTTCATTATATATAAAGGTTTTAATTTCACAGTTTTACAGAAAATTTTCTCAGCTTTCCAATTATACCATTTTGTAAATTAAAATTGGTATTTAAATGACAAAATGACGGGCAGTTTTGCATACAACTATCGGACAAAATACCAGTTAACTCGCTCGGCGTGATAAATACACGGTGTGATAATCGCTTCCAGGTAAAAATCGATAACCGAGACAAGATTATCAGTACGATAAGACGTTTATAGAGGGCGTTTCTAGACCATACTATTTGAAAGACCTTGTAAAAACGAAATGTTATTTCGTAAAAACGAAATGTTATTTCGTAAAAACGAAATGTATTTCGTAATTACGAAATAAGATTTCGTTTTTACTAAATAAGATTTCGTTTTTGCGAAATAACATTTCGTTTTTACCGCAATGTATTTATTTCGTTTAAACGAAATGTTATTTCGTTTAAACGAAATGTTATTTCGTTTTTACGAAATCGTATTTCGTTTTTACGAAATGTATTTCGTAATTACGAAATAAGATTTGGTAAAAACGAAATAAGATTTCGTTTAAACGAAATAACATTTCGTTTAAACGAAATAAGATTTCGTAAAAACGAATTAAATATATTTCGTAAAATCGAAATGTTATTTCGTAAAAACGAAATGTTATTTCGTAAAAACGAAATGTTATTTCGTAAAAACAAAATGTTATTTCGTTTTTACGAAATAAGAATTCGTTTTTCGAAATAATATTTCGTTTTTACGAAATAACATTTCTTTTTTACGAAATCTTATTTCGTTTATACGAAATGTATTTCGTAATTACGAAATAAAAAAAAATGTATCACATGTCACTTCACGGGCACCGTACAAGGGTGGGTGGGATGCTTGGAGAAAGTTGTCTAGAAAGCCAACAAGAGGTCAGACTTGATTTTGAAATGCGATATTCTCATGTCCATCCAGGTTCGATGCTGACCAAGTTGGATTTAATTTATTTCAACAAATTAATCATGTCATGCAGTAGTTTTCAGTTAACATAAAGAACTGACCAATTAAAAAATACTAATCTCCGATAATTATACGAAGTAGTTATATACATGTATGTCGTAAATCAAGGTTTTCCTAGATACATCCATAAAGAAGTTTGTTTCAATGATAGTCAATAAAATCTAAAGAAGCCGGTCATGTAAATTATTATCTATATAAAAGACCTTGGTCAAGCAAATATTCTGAATAAACAATTCCAGTCTGTTTTTTCAGGTGTTTCTCCCTTGTCTCTGTCCCAGCTTTGCAGGACTTCCCTAGGAAAAAGGAAATACCCTACAATGCCCAACATTGAAATTGACCCCAACGGCGTCCTGAAATTACTCCAAAACCTAAAAGTGGATAAGGCTGCTGGCCCAGATATGATTAAGCCCATTGTCTTGAAGGAGCTCCGCCATGAGATCCTTGACATAGTGTCACTAATCTTTAAAAGATCCCTTAATACTGGTCAACTCCCATCCGATTGGACGAAGGCAAATGTCGCTCCACTATTCAAAAAAGGTGACCCTGCTAACTACAGACCCATATCGCTAACTTGTATTCTATGTAAACTCCTAGAACACATAATTGCATCTAGCCTATCCACACATCTCTCAAAACACAACATACTTTATGAGCTGCAACATGGGTTCCGTGAAAGACGGTCCTGTGAGACTCAGCTCATTGAGCTAGTTGATGAAATATCCAAAAACCTTTCCTCAGGTAAACAGACCGACCTTGTCCTACTTGATTTTAGTAAAGCCTTCGACAAAGTCAACCATCTTAAATTATTACTTAAACTCCAAGAGCATGGTGTCTCCAGTCAAACTGTGTCTTGGATCCGGTCCTTTTTAATAGGTAGATCTCAGTCAGTAGTGGTTAACGGTTGCACGTCTGATCAAGTCCCTGTTACATCTGGGGTCCCCCAGGGCTCTTTCCTAGGACCTCTGTTGTTCCTACTCTATATAAATGATCTCCCTGACACGGTTACCTCCCAGGTGCTGCTTTTTGCTGATGACACTGCCGTTTACCTTGCAGTTACTTGCCTCTCTAATTGTCAAAGGTTACAAAATGATCTCTCTAAGCTAGAAACGTGGGAAAAACTGTGGGACATGGAATTTAACCCTAGTAAATGTCGGGTCCTCCATATCACACGTAGTAGAAAACCTATCCAGTTCCCATATAAGCTTCATGGTCAAACACTCTCACCAGCTAAGGATGCAAAATACCTTGGTGTAGACATCAGCCAAGATCTCAGCTGGATTACACACATCTCAAGAATAACAACAAATGCAAACAGAACACTAGGCTTTCTCAAACGTAACATTAAAACAAAACATGAAAATATTAAATCACTCTCTTACAAAACATTAGTCAGACCACAATTAGAGTATGCATCATCTGTATGGTCACCACATACCCAGGTTAATATTCACAAGCTGGAGATGGTCCAGCGACGCACAATCAGATGGGTAAAAACTGATTATTCCAGAGATACTAGTGTGACAGACCTGCAGAACACCCTTGGATGGAGCACCCTTGAGAACAGGCGTCAAGCCTCCAAATTGGTTATGTTTTACAAAATATACTACAATCTTGTAGCAATCTCCCTGCCCAGTTACCTAGAAGTCCCAAACAGGTTAACAAGACATATGCACCCCCTTAGTCTCCGCCAAACCCATGCAAATTCGGACTTCTTTAAGTACTCTTTTTTCCCCCATACCACAGTCCTGTGGAATAGATTACTCACACATATTGCGATCCTGCCTGATCTTGAATCATTCAAGCAGGCAGTGGCCCAAATCAATTATTAGTCATACAACAGTTGTTTTTAACCCTTTTACTCTTTTACTATTTTAACAGTTTTAACCGTCTTGTTTCTCTTGACTGTAGGAGCTATCTTGCAGTAGTTTTATCTTTTATTAACACCCGGCGTGCACCCTGCCCATAATACTCGTGAGAGGTGTGAGGCAGTATAACAAGATAGATAGATAGAAAGAGAACAACTTACTTCTAGTCTACGGAGTAGAGCGTCTGTGTGAACCATGGCTTTTTCGTCAGGGGTCAGAACAAAAATGTAACACGTCGCTTGTCTTGTAACCACCATCATGTGCTGCCGTGAATGTAATGAGATATGTTTTCAAATTCAAGATAATATTATGTAAACAATTGATGGAGCCGCCTTAGTGCAGTGGTAGCGCCCACCAACGCCAAAGTAATTGCAGTGTCCTTAGACAATACACATTAATACCACATAGCCCCCCCCCCTCCCCCCACACACACACCTTCTCTTACTTCGAGTTGATTTTCATCTTGTGTGTGTCTAGTTGTAAGAACTTGTTTCGAAATCGATATTGAATAAACTAGAATATATTAAAAGTACAATTCTTTCTTTACTATAGTGACATTACTGTTCCCAGTGACCATCACAATCTTAAGAAAGACATTAATTATTGATTTATATTCTTAAAAAAAATATAACCAAAGTATACGAATCAGTATCACAGTTTTATTCCTGTTGAATACAGTCTATAAAAATATTTCATGACTATCCTAGTCAAAAATAAACACCACTCCATCAATATGAAAATGAACTCAGTTCAACTCATTTCTCACACGTTTTCAAAGCATTTCCTGTATTTTTAAGCATCATTTTTGATCATAATTCAATATGGTCATTTTGAACAGTAAAAATAACTTTAATAGCAAGCTTTAAAGATTGGAAATGAACACGTTTTGAGCTTAACAAACTACATGTATATGAAAAATAAATTTGCTTACTGTGTGCGGTTCGTAGACAAATCTTACGGTTTCTGTCTCCCCTGATTCCTGGAGCATGCATCCCTACAGCGTGTAAACATACAAACATACTGAGAACATAAATGTCAAGAATTCTGTGATAGTTCTGTTAAAATCTGTAGAAAACCGCATGGATATGTTAAAATTATGGTTACTGCACCAACAAGTACATTTGTACAATAATAACAACACCAAGGATATGAGCAAACAACAAAAAATTACTTCACCAATGAGCACAAAACTACACAAATTATGATCATAACAGCTATCACAACGGAAACAACAGCCACCGCTAGACCTTTAAATATGGCAACTAAAGCACCTAGCACAAAATTAAGAGTAAACAGCAACCACAAAAATTATTCTTACAAAACCAGCGACAAGTGTAAGAGCAACAAAATAAAATCAAAACTAATATGCATGATAACAACAATATACGCTAATTATCCTAAAACTACTCAAAACAGGCAAAAACACACAATCAAACAATAACAATAGCAAAAGTAAAACACAATTACTACTGCACTGACAAGCAAACTTACTTCAACTACTTAGATAGTGACAAGCTTTACAACAATAACAACAACAACAAGGGATCAACTATAACCTCATCAATCACAAAACCAACAATAAACATGTTAACAACAACCAGAACAACCGCTAGCATCCATAAGCATAAATGGTACACCAAAAAGCGCAAGAACAACAACTAGTCCATCGATAAGCACAATAACAACAGCTAGAGATGAACTGGTTAGAAACCCAGAGTGTATCGGTGCTATACGTAGAATAAATGGGTCTATTCGTAAAAGAGCTAGGGTCTGGTACTCGGATTCCCTTATACCTGCATCTGTCTCTCTTCAACCTGCGCCTGTCAGGAGTCTTGGCAAGTTCACCCAGGGAGAAGTCCCAGTGTCGACACTGAGAAAACCCTAGCTTATCACACCAAAAGGCGAAAGAGCTGAAACCATCACACCGACAAGCTCAAATACAACAGCCAATCCAAAAGCACAAGAACAACAACTATCACATCAGAAATCACACACAAAGATTAATCGTAAAAACCAGGACCTGTCTCTCACAAGTGACAAATGCCTCCGAAAGAGGTGTCTCACAGTCTACGTCCTCTCCATGTGTGCAACAATTGTGCAGTGTAATCTTAAAAGCTTTCCATGCATGACAGAGTTACCATGCATACAGTATTCCATTACTTTCTAACTCTAAGTGTGACCATGACCTATGAGGTAGGGAAGTGGTTCTTGCAAGCGACAAGTCGTCTTGATGTGCTGAACATTAATGCCAAGTTATTTTAAAATTCTTCAATGCATGACAAAGTTACAGTCCAGACACGAATGTGTGCATATACATATACAGGATTCCATTACATTCAAACTCTAAGTGTGACCTTGGTCTTTGAGGTAGGGTCGTGAGTTTTGCACACGAATGTGTGCATATATAGAAGAGACCATTATCTTCAAAATCAAAGTGTAACCTTGACCGTTGAGGAAAGGATGTGAGTCTTGCACGCGACACGTCGTCTTGATGTGTTGAACATTTGTGCCAAGTTATTTCAAAATCGTTCAGTGCATGACAAAGTTAAATCCCGAACACGGAAAAATTTAGGGGCGGGCGCACAGACAGACGGCCGGACGGACGGTGCGATTTTAATATGCCACCCTTCGGGGGCACTAAAAAGAGAATAAGATTCACAACAGCCACAACAAGTAAACCAACATCCAAGACGAGAGCAAAAACAGAAATCGTATCAACTAAAAAAATTAGCACAGTGAAAGTGAACAACCACTACAACAAGTAAACCATAAAACTCATCATGAGTAAACAACAACTAAACCTTCAAGAACAAGGGAAGTAAACAATCACAACAACTAAACCTACAAACTCAACAAGAGTTAACAACAACAGTCAAAACTATTAAACTAACAAAAGCAACAACAACATACAAGTGAACAAGGTCTTTTGAATACTATTTGAAAGACCTTGAAGTGAACAAGCACAACAAGAGTAAACGGAAACAACCACACAACAAACCAACCCAAAAAGCACTACAAGAGTTAACAACAGCAACATAAAACTCTGCTCTACTTATTATGATTGTTATAATCAAAGAACAGTTTGAAATTAATACAGTTACTTGAACAATCTAAGATTGACGATACTATTTGTTATAATTTGATTTATATAAAGTATATGAATTTGTCACCTGCAGAACTATACAAAACGTTACAAGAGCTAAGTATTTCATGTCTGTTCAATTCCAGCTTATCCAGTACTTCTGTATGTTAGAAAGTAGGCTAGTGACCTAGACTTTAAGATAAGCAATTAAGTAACATTTGGGGAATGCTTGTATAAGGGCGAAACAGTGAAGTTAAAAGATAAAATAAGCAAAATAACCCCTTAAAGTCCCAGGAGCATAATTACAAGTAGCTCTTATTTGTCTTATCGGCAGAAATGCCATATTATTCCTAACTTAGCTTCTTAAATCGATAAGTACATGTTATAAATACAGCGCAGTGTTTCCTTTTTCAACGATATTGCAGAAAATAAGAAAGGCTGCCTGTCAATTCTTTTCTCAATTGAAGAAACGACTAATACGAAAGAAAGGCATACGTCAACATTGTTTAAGAGTGAACAGGAGATCGTATCCGTAAATTTATTTTTTCTGTTTCGGTTAATTCAAAGTGATCCTGGATTTGAACGCCTCAAGTAACATAAATCTCTTTTTTACAAGAGTCAAACCAACAGTGATCCACCTGTCGCTGCTATCCCCAGGTTTTCCACAAACCATGGCCAGTACGAGAGCTTATTTGGTGTTGTGGTTACAGCGTTCGCTTAGCTACCATGAGGATCTAGTGCGATCCATGTTCAAGCCTCAAACAATAAACGGCTATGCACTAACTGAACGTGCCTCTGCTACAACCTCGGATTCAACTCATTGCTTTTATGTGAGTTTGTTCTGTGCTTTATGCTGTGTCTGCAACAATTATCTTTGTGTGTTGTCCGTTACTCCTGCACTTAGCAAAATGGTTGCCGTTTTACATGTATATAATATTTATTTAAGTTGAAGTGTGTACCTTTCTTGCTGCCCTTTCTTATAGTTGGGGGATTTATTCTTCTGAATGTTAGTTTGGCATTTGGTGGGTGTTGTTTTTGACGATATTTAGGGATTAATTAATTAATCAAGCTTTTCCTTTCATCTTTGTTTTTGCTCATTTGTCCTCTGTATCGGACTAAAATGAAGTACTAAGTCTTATGAGATGCTTAATACGTCTTTAGCTTTAATTGTTAGCAAAACAGTAGAGATCGATCATACTGGAAAGAGAAATTTTCTATCTCCGTCGGCTCTTTATGATGATGGGTGTGGTTTCTTGGAGCCACTGTTGTTTCAGCATTCACCTGTACGAGTAAAATATAAACGTCTGTGCCATTACTCTGTGCTGTAATTTACAATGATAATTTGGCAATATAGACAAGCTGCGAGTGCATCTATAGGACATAGGGGCTCCCACTTGTATTTTGTCCGTGTATGGTCTCTTAACTGTTCCAGGCCACAGTTGCACTGGCCTCAATGTAAATATGTATCGTCAATTTATAAGGGTCATGACTAACTTTCCTATAATGTTTTAGGGTCGCAAAGCTTATGTTTTTCTAAGTTACTGATCCATTGGACGTAAAGGATGGGATATATCACCATGCAACTGCAAATTTGTACCAATGAATACCGATAACCAATAATTTGTCGAATATTGAGTGGGTATTGTTTCTCCCGTGCAGGAAGAAAATACTCACTCTGATTATTTATAAGTAAAGGCAACGAATCACAGAACTGATTATTTAAGAAAGGAGAAAGAGATACATGTATATAGTTTACAAAAAACGTCTGTTTACCTGCACACACGTGTTTGTTGCGAGAGCCAATGCGATACAAAGAAATGTCAGGCCAATCATTTGTGTAAGCTCAACACAGATCTGTCACAACAAAGTAAAAAAGAAATTATCTAGACTATCTTACATGAAAGGGTTACAGACCATCTTATCTTCTGCAATTGAAGTTAAAGGTATATCTACAAACCATTGATAAATGATTAGTCAAAAGTTATGGAATGAATTTATACTACAAACTGCCAGAACAAGTGAAATGTCCGCTACTTACACAATTGCAAACAGTCAAACAAGCAAAGTTTACGTGAAGAAGCTTAAATTTATTTTTAACTGTTCGAAATGTTCCGTTTATCAAATGGTACTATGTCAGTCATGATTTTGAAAAGTAGATTTAAGTTAATGCATCACATTTTCTAAATGAACATATGTAAGTTGCACATGTCATGGCTAAAGAGTAACATATGCATGTCCAATTGGAACTGGCGTAGTCCTTTTATATAACTGGTGAAAGCATTAGTCAAGAACTACTAATTAAATGAATCATCAGACAAATACAATACTGAAAACTGTTTTTAAAATACTGCCAGTTGCCTGTTTATATACGTACTTTTAAAAGTGTGTGTGTCATTTCATTTTTCAATCACAATTTGTAAAGTTCTAATGCGATCCTTCTTATAATGCCAATCCGTCTTAATTATGAACTTCCTCACTCAATCTAATCAATGTTCATATTGTGTTTTTAAATATCGTCTGCTGCGTATGTTTAAAGAAAATTAAATGTATTTATATGAAAAAAGATTTGGACCGCACGCCTAACTAAACGTATTTGCTAAGTTCATTCCCTTATTATGATACAAAAGAACAGAACAGACAGAACTGAACGGAACGGAACTGAACTGAACTGAACTGAACTGAACTGAACTGAACTGAACTGAACTGAACTGAACTGAACTGAACTGTTCTGTTCCTTAATATAAAAGATTGAGGGATGTCCAAGCCATTTTCTCATATGTCAAGTGTCCTATACAGAAAGTATGACTTTTGACGGACGTGTCAACATCTAGTTACTGTTAGGCATAAGTGTATCTAGGATTTGAAAGAGGGACTGGCACACAATTCTCTATGCATTTGTTTTATAAAATCTGGGACCATGACGGATTTCTTTCCCATAGGGCATTGGGCTGGAGTAAAGTTTCTTAGCCGAAATACGTCTAAAAAGGCTTACTACTTACCAAAGCCCGTTCTATAAGAAGAAAGGGGATTATTTTTTTATTATTTGTTTAAATGAACGTCTTAACGCCACCGCATTGATCCGCCAGTGTATGAAAGATAAGAGTTCAAAATTATTAAAATCTTGAGAGATAAATTGATATGTAACAAAATTCTTTTGCATTGATGTACAATAAATTTTACCAAAAGCGTTGCACTTTTGACAACTTTATTATGTTGCTTATGTGGATCTCGTTCTTGCTCCTTCTGGCATGCTCATACACTCGGGTAAGTCTTGTACTTGAATACATTGTTTATAGCTTGTACATAAAATCTACTTGTTATGGTAGAAGATGCACATGTTTTTAAAGTTTGCGAGCCTGACTTGTCTGTAACACACATATTCTGCAAGCATTTTTACATCTTATACTCAAATTACCCGTGTGCTCAGTTACTGACTTTTCTCTCTACTGAGCAGGTCAAACTACCGGCGTAAGCGGAGTAATGGTGGTTGGGATGATAGGAGTTCTATAGAGATATATGTTCGTGACGAATTAAATGTCATGCTCTTTATTAATACCCATTATTTTACAGACTGTACACATAAAAACACAAAAAATAGCTTGGAATTAACTTTATCGGCACTGATTCGTGACATATGCATGTCAAACATTGCAGATTTTCTTTTTCAGGCTGCCACAACACCAGCAATGCCATCGACTACTCACCCAGACCGTTATGAAAGTGAATCTTTCCAGTTTCAATTCGATGGTGCTACGGTAAGATGTTAAATTGCTTTAACCTTTAGACTATCTGGAAAAATAAATTGACTAAAAATCTACTTCCAGTTCTGCGAAATATTACATTAAATTATAATATATGTATTATATGAAAGTATGCCAGTAAAAACTGTACTTGTAAGTGTTACAAATATTAAACCATAATATAAACTGTAACATGAGACAGCTATATTGAAACAAAAGCAAAGTTCTTAACTGTACATCGTTACTTCAAAATAATGTAAGTATGTCAACTTAGATCATGGTCACATGACAAAGTTGGCCTAGATTTTACAGTCACACATAGTCCTGGTAAATATGATTAGGATTAGTGAAGAAATGGATAGGCTATAGTAAACTTGATTTAATATTGGATTTTTTTTTAAATCAGGGACTCTCTCAGAATTACTTCGATCATGCCCATAATCAACCTCATCCGAGATCTTATGGTCATAAGTAATTGTCATATAAATTATTCGCAAAAATGATTAAGATAAGTGAAGAATTGAAGGTGCTAGTAAATATTGCAATTTTGTTAAATAAGAAGCTGTAACTCCCGAAGTATTAATTTAACTAAGCCCATGATCGAACTCATACGATATCTTAGTCATTCACATTCTGTATAAATAGTATTAGGATTAGTGAAGAAATGTAAATGCTAGTGTGTAATCATACTAAATATTGACGGACGACGACGGACATCAGGCGATCACAATCGCTCATCTTGAGCTTTTTGTGCTCATGTGAGCAAAATATTAATGGGACAATTAAAGTTCTCTTGTTGTTAAAATAATGCATGAATGCAAACCAACAAATGAAGGGCATTTTTTAAAGTTTTTATTTGCAGCCAGAATCTACTGTTACATTCACACTCATCAAAGACACTCTAACATTGTCAAGTGAGATAGCAATGTAAGCTCTGATATCATAAACCTTAAAATATTGGACAAACTCGCCTAAAAATTTCAAAAACGCAAATCAACGTTTTGATATAAATAACTTTGTATATCCTGCTGATTAAACTCATGTAGCAACACATTTTATTGAAACTGGACATAGTCAAAATGAATTCAGTTTCATGCCAATTGATGTAGTTTTTGATAAGGGAAAGATTTACTTGACTTGCGTAGGGAAGAATATATGTATGTGATGCAGACGGAAATCAAAATTTATTATACTCTGATGCGCCATACACACGTGTATGTCCTTTTCAGGGAATGATGGTAGTTCGACAAGGTAACAAGTGTTATATCTGGCAGCTGACCAATGCAGAGCATCAGCAAATACACACTGACGATGGACTTAGAAGTGTTGAGGTTATTTATTTATAGATATTATTTGTAAGATGTACGGCCAAAATGCATGAAATTCATATAATTACTAAGATTATGGATTTCTGAAAGAAAGAACTTTATTTCTTTATGTTAAAGAAAAGTAGTATTACAATTGTATTTATCATTTCAGTTACGTCTGGTGAAGCAAATAGATAATGCGTACTTTACAGTCGTGCCGAAGTCCCTTCTTCATCCCAGCTTAACATTTTCATGTTCAAGAATGGCGACACATTTTTATCTTGTACATTAATGTAAATAATTATATAATTACATGTAATTACAAACAAAGTCAATAAAAACTTAAAGCTGTTCACACTGTTTCCCTTTCATTTTCAAGCACTAGCAAAATGTATTAGCTGCTTACCAGTTGGCTTTAATTGCATGAAATCATTTCAAAATTAGTGCTTGTTTTTTAGACTGAAATCCCTTCAAAATACGTGTTTGTTTTAGATTGAAATCGCTTCAAAATTAGTACTTGTTTTAGATGTATCAGCGTAGTCGCGAATTTCTATCTGTATAGATATAAAACGTTTGATGTTGAAGCATTTCACTGGTTGATATTACATATATACATGTACAATGGAACCCGTTTGGTAAAAGATTAGGCATCCAGAATATCCGAGTTTTGAGAATATTTCGCATATACAAGGCAGACATCTGCTTTGTTACCGCAGTTAAATGTATCCCTTGGCTTACTCTTTTGAAAGGGTTCAACTGTCATAAGCACCCCAAGGTTCGTTTAGTCAAATAAAATTAACGAATTGAAGTTTCGTCAAATTCGTCATATTGACTCAATCTTGTTCGTTGATAGTGAAATGGGAGCCCGTTCGTCCGCCAGTTTCTTCAAACGACATGTCCGACCAATTGTGATTAAACTGCAGTGTCTTGGATTGTTCAAATTATGCCCCTGGGGTCAGATCATAATTGTCCCCGTCCAAGGAGTCATTTGTTTTTACATAGACCGACCGATATAGAGAAAACTTTAAAATCATGCCCCTTTGGTCAATATTGACCCTATCCTCGGGACCATTTAATGTACATAGACTTACATAGTACAAACAAAACACAGCAAGGGCCAGAACTACGATATTTGGTTTACGGCATTGTCTAGTGGCTCTTCCAAGTTTGTTTAGATCATTCCCGGGGTTAAACTTTGACTGACCGACTCCGGGTGTTACATTCTTTTACTTACACTAAAATAGTATAGTTTACATTGTATATTGGCCCGGTATTAACTTTATTCAGAGCATGTCCCTATGGTTGAAGTTGGCCACATCTAGCCACGCCCTATGACTTTTGACCATGACCATTTGACCTACTTTGTTGCTTTTGAAGCTCAACATAGAAATGTGGACCACGTGTACAGTTTTGCAAGCAAATTTCAGTACTAACCTTTGGTGACCTTGACCCTGATCCTTTGATCAACTGTCTTGTTTTGAAACTACAGAGATGAAACCTGGACCATCTGTACAGTTTTGCAAACCTCTTACTTTTCTGTTATTGGTATTTTCCATTAAGTCATGTCATCTTTCCAATATGAGTATCGTAAATTTGCTTTCCGTTGTGACTGAAGTTATATGTTCTAGTAGGACTCAGATTATTAATATACTGTTCAGTTGCGAGATTTGATGCTGTCCCACGCGGTTCAATTATAGATTATAAACTGAAAAGAAGACCGAAATGCTTAAATTGTCTCTTTTCAAAGATTTCTTTGGGGGGGGGGGGGTAAGTGTCCCTAGAAAGAGTCCCCTTTAGTATGCTTAAACCATTAATCATAGCATTATCAGGATATTGTGTTGCTCTCAATCAAAAAAAGACAGTTGCAGTTTTTGTAGTTTCAATTGTACTTTGAAAATGCCACAGGAATTGGTAGAATCTTCCCATTTATCATTAAAATGTATTTCTTATCATCATTATGCCGCCAGTTCCACCTACATGTACCGCAAAGACTAGTCAATATTTGAATTAGCATATCTACGAAAATGTATATTATATTTCTTAATCTTGTTTTAACAGAAATAGGGCTTAAGACAGAAATTAAGACTTCGATGTAGGTATAGAAAAATGCTTACAAAATGAGATGGTCAGCGGACATATATATTTACATTGTCAATTATTGTTTTAAAGTTATATTACCCTATGGAATGCGGGTTGGGACATGCCACTTGCTAATTGCTACTTGCTAATTGCCACTTGCTTATTGCTGATTGCAGGTTTGGACATGCCACTTGTTATTTGCGACTTACGTATTGCCTATTGCTAGTTGCTAATTGTCACTTGCCACTTGCTTATTGTCACTTGCTAATTGCTAGTTGATGCATGCCACTTGCTTATACTTAATTGCTACTTGGGATATGCCACTTGCTTATTGCCACTTGCTTATTGCTAGTTGGGACATGCCACTTGCTAATTGCCACTTGCCATTTGCCAATTGGGACATTCGCTAATTGCCACCTGCCATTTTCTTATTGCTACTTGGGACATGCCACTTGCTAATTGCTACTTGGCACATGCCACATGATAATTGCCAATTGGCATTTGCTTATTGCCCACTTGCTTATTGCTACATGCTTATTGCCATTTGTTACTAGCCATTTCTCATTGCCAATTATCATTTCTAATTGCCACTTGCTAATTGCTTTTGCTAATTGCTTTTGCTAATTTCCACTTGCTATTTGCTTTCTGCCACTTGTTACTACTTGCAACTTACCTTTGGAGTCGTTCAAACACTTTTGATTGCGAGAGAATATACACCACAAATATCATATATATCACATATTTAGAACAAACACGAATTTATATAAAAGTATGAATTTGATCTAGTTAAATAAAATATATATATTTTAAATATAAAATGATCAGATGATGGTTCATGCTCGGTGTTTGCTCATCTAATTTGTTCAGACTTCAGCTGCAAGATTATTTATATTAAATATATTTTCAGTATGAAATATTATTAATAATTTATAATAAACTTGTAACATATATAATTTATACATACACCATTATAGATGTGTTGTTTACTTTTAATAGTAACTCATGTTCAATGTTCATGACCATGAATCAGATCATGCCTTTTGAAATTGTATAAATTAAAAGCTTGAATGTGATTGAATATAATATATTTTTGGATGCATGTTCCATTTTAACATCAAAAACTTAATATTTTACTTCAATAAAAATAATAATATAGCTAATGTTCGTTATTTCCTAACCATGTTACTAGCGATTAGTAACAAGCAAAATATAATAAGCAATTAGCAAGTAGCAACAAGCAATTAACAATAGGCAAGTGGCAGTTATGGCAAGTGACATGTCCCAACTAGCAATAAGCAAGTGGCAAGTAAGTATTAGCAAGTGGCATGTCCCAACTAGCAAATAGCAATTGACATTTAGCAAGTGACAATTAGCAAGTGGCAACTTGCAATTAGCAAAACCGCAATAAGCAAGTGGCAATTTTCAAGTCCTAACCTGCAATTAGCAATAAGCAAGTGGCAATCATCCTCATGCATCAGTGGTTCGCCAACCTTTCAGACAAACTGAAATTATGTAACGAATGCTCTGGACGTACGAGAATGGTGGCAATTAGGATATGACAAGTAGCATGTAGCAGTTAACAAGTGGCAATTGGCAATAAGCAACTGGCAATTGACAAAACCACTATAAGCCAGTGGCAATTAGCAAGACGCATGTTTCAACAAGCATTTAGCAATAAGCAAGTAGCAAGTGGCAAGTGACAATTGGCAAAACCGCGATAAGCAAGTGGCAATTAGCAAGTAGCATGTTTCAACCAGCATTGATCAATAAGCAGAGGGCAAGTAGCTATAGCAATAAACAAGTAGCAAGAAGCATGTGGCAATTACTAAGTGGCATGTTTCCACCAGCATTTATCAATAAGTAAGTGGCAATCCGCAAGTAGCAATTAGCAAGTTTGGCATGTCCCAACCCGCATTCCATAATTACCCTTCAAAATGGTCACATTAATTTGGTTTATAGTCCAGAATGATGCTCAAAACACAGTGGATGCTTTAAAACATACAAGGAGTAAGTTTTTCCCAGTTATTTCGGGATTTGACAAAAACTAAATGCATTATTGAAGGATTGAATTTTTATTTTTGATTAGGATAGTCAAAAAAGATTTTTACAGATTTCCTCTATATTCAATGTGAATGAAACTTTTATACAGATCGTTATTTTTGGGTTATAACTATGGCAATATTTATTATTCTAGGAGTATACATCACTGATTAATGTTTAATCTAAGATTAGGATGGTCACTTTGAATGGTAATATCACTTTAAACAAAAATATTAAAAAAAAACTTGTACGAGAAAAACAAACGTTTAAGAATGCAATGTTTTATTATTACATTATAACAGCTGAAAAACTATTTAATGTACAAGATAAACACTTGATACGTGTTTTCCACATCCATGTTGTATGCTACTGGCAAGTATATTCATGGGGACAACTGTATACAGTGCTTGGTCGATGTCATTCAAAACCTTCAGCTGTAATATAATATATGTAGCATTATGTAAGGATGTAGCAAATATGAAATATTTCAAAACAGTCAAAACGAAGCAAAATCTTGATCTTTAAAGTCATTCTAGATAATGATAAGTTACAGTAATAAAACCAACAACCACAACAAAAAACAACGACGACGACGACAACACTAATAATAATCCGGTAAATTTCTGCTACTAAGACAATCCAATAGTAAGACTGTCCCCGATCGTCCATTTTATAGTAAAATGTCTCGATAAAAAGACCAGTCTTATTGCAGGAACTAATAATAATAATAATAATAATCATCATCATCATCATCATAATCATCATCATAATCATTATAATAATAAAACTCTATCTATAACATCACATTAGTTCCCGTGGATAGGACAAATCAAGATCCTATTAGAAAATATTCGACATACTGCCGTTTATAAAGATGTTTTCTTTGTAGTTTTTCGATCACGTGACTTCAGAAAAAACTACATTTCAGGGACTTTAAATTAAATATAGTTTCTTAAACAGTATCTGTCTCCCCTATGATTTCCATTTTATTTTAAATCTGCATGCACATAATACATATTCAAATATTCCTTACCTCAATAGCTCGGAGACCATCGTCCGTGTGTACGGTCTGTAGCTGTTTGTGTGTTAATGACCAGATATAACATTTTGTGTCCTTTAAAACCAATAACAATTGCTGAAATAAGAAAAGCATGTAACTTCAAAACAGACTTATATATTGACTTAGAATTAGTATAGACACAACGATGATAAATGGTTAGATATTGTGTACACTGAGTATTTGCGATGGACCCATTGAGGATTTATATTAGTAGGTGCAAAGCCAATGTTGTTTAAAAAATAAGAATACTAAGTATCTCATAATTATATGAATAATTTCAAATTATCTCTTTAAATTATTTTAATGCTAAGCCCTGCAAAATGGAGGGCCGTTTTTGTTTAAATCCTGGAATTAAATATACAATGTGAGGATTCTATGTTAAAGTATCTGCAATTAATAATTCATCGTCACTAAAAATATTGTCTATATTGATATTCAGTCGTTCGAAACTAATCGATGATTAAACTAACAGTAGGTCAACCTTTTAGAGTTTAAAATATTTATTTAAACAAATCTGTATCTTCAGTAGAATAAGGAGCAACAACTATTCAAAGCAAAATCAAAATATTTCTCTCAGAATCATTTTTTTATCAAAAGTTAATCGATGGTTGACTTAATGCAGGTCCTGATTGATTTATTGGCGTCAGCATTTAACGTCATGTGCTTTTACTTTTGGGATAAAATTTGCCTTAAAATGAAACATGTACCAATCTCATTTGAACGTCAAGGTTAATTTTGACAATTTTGTGGGAAAAGGTGCGTCGTATTTAAAATTCTGACATTTATACGTTGTAAATATACATTCCAGAAGTACATTAAACATTCAAAGATCTTACGGTTGATCCGTCGTAGTGGAAAGAGAAATTTTCTGTCTCGGTCTGCTCGTGATGATGATGGGTATGGTTGCCAGGAATCGCTGTTGTTGCAGCATTCACCTGTGCGCATAGATTAGAGCATACATAATTTGTAATTTGAAGTGAATATTTGGTAACATAGACAAACTAGAATTGTGTCGATAAGACAGGGAAATCATAATTTGGCGTGATGGCAGTAGTGAAAAATATAATACATATAAATGATACATAAACAATCGTAAAAATGTGTTTACCTGCAGAAAAGTGTGTGTTGTGAGAGCCAACGTGATACAAAATAATGTCAGGCCAACCATTTTTGCAAACTCAACACAGGTCTATCACAACCAAGTAAGAAAGAAATTCCACATTGACTAGCATGAGCAATTTTCTTATCAGATCGTTCTGTAATCTTTCAGTTAAAGGTACTTCTACAAAACGTTGAATGCTCCATAGCTGTAAACGTTGAATGCTCCAAAAGTATAAAAGAACATGTACAGTGTGAATATAATTGATCTGAAAATATTCGTTGTTCATATAACGAACACAGATTTCACTGGCTGGAATATATGGTGTTGGTGTTAAAAAAGAGAAAAAAATACAAATAGAAAGCTAACCCAGTTTTTTTTTGCTTATTTTACACGAAGTACCTTTAGTTCGATTAGTTCTATTTACCGAAATGGTACTATATCAGTCACGATTTCCGAAAAAGGAGCTAATTACATCACATTGTGTTATATTTTCACATACCACGATTCAAGAGTGTGGTTTCTGAACTTTAGTAACAGTCATAGAAATGAGGTGATATTGTGTGCAGACTGGCCAATGTGCCCCTGTACTTTTTATGTACATTTTAATTTATGTAATTTACTGTATGCTTGCTACATAACGAACCAGCCTAGAAGCTTTCATGCATCATCAGAAATTTCAAGTGCTGATGCTATTTAGGCTTTAGATGTAGCTTGGTGTTCTAGTTTGTATTACCGCTTCTATTGTCATCCTATGTAGTTCTAAACAACCTTAAATAAAGTAATATGACATCATTTAAAGGTAATCTTTAGAATCTTGGTTGCTATGCTAATATCAAAGTTTTTATGTTGAACCAGACGAGTATGTATATTTGTAAGGGAAACACAGAAACTGTTTTTTCGACCACAATATTCTCTTCAGTGACAAAATGCCTATAAATAAATGATCAAGTTAATGAATGAATCGACCTTGTATAATTCATAGGCAGTCTTAAACTTTGTAATAAGTCGAACACAAAAGGCAGGAATAAGAGCAGTCAGTGACTGCAAGCAACATATATATAGGTGTAACAAAATGTGTTAAAGGGACGGACACACACCCTTTTCTAAATTCTGGGATTAATATCTAGTAAGGTGGCTTCTCTCTCTCTGAGGCACTGAATTAAAACAAATTTCGGCATTTGAAAAATATCTCAAACTGCGATTTCCGTAAAGTTCATTAAATGTTAGTGGGAAAGGAATGATTCACAGATGTATATCTGCTGTAGATAATGATGGGAGGTCATAAACGTGTTCAAATACATGTATATGGTTATGGAAGAATGAAAGATAACGTTTAGGTGTTAATTCTAAATATCTTAAAAAGATCGTTTGAAAGACAACAGAGTTTGCATGCACTAAATTTTTTTACAATTTAGCATTTTTGACGTTGTTTTTATTAAAAACTTTATGATGTCGCTTTTGTGGACCTTGTTGTTGCTTACCGTGGCATCTTCATACACCCAGGTATAAGATATGTTCATTTGATACATTGTTGTGTAGCAATAAAAGCATATGGTTTAAAAAACAGCGTAGTATTCTTCTATTGTAACATTTATTGAAAGTAGACTGGAGCACAAGGATTTAGCTTGCACTTTTATTCTCAGCTGGTGCCCTGGTGTGCTTAGGACTTTGTTATCTCTCGTAAATTTTTAGGTGTAACCAGCCTAAGCCATAACAATAATTGAAGTGCCCACATACAATTATGGGAGGCATTATAAATTGATAAAATTGCCCTGCTCATACACAAAAAGAAAGTTTAAATCATATCAACGCCGGTTGGGTGAAAAAGAATGAGTTTTCTTTTTTAGGCTGCTACAACACCAGCAATGCCCTCGACTACTCACCCAGAGCATACTGAATACGATTCTTTCAAGTTTCAATTCGATGGTGCTACGGTATTTCTTTAACTTTTCTACAGAATATCTAGATAAATAAATTAACCAAATTTAGTCAACTTGTTCTATGTCAGGCCACGGCAGGTAAACCAATTCCTAATTCAGCTGTAACTTTTATTTTATTAGAACACTTTAGGAGAACATTTTCCCTCAGGGCTACGTGGAAGTCATCATTTTACTGTTTAGAGGGAATATACAGAGAAGCTTAAAACATCAAGATAAGAGTGTGAAGTAACGACTGCTGTAAGCGTGCCATAGCCGTTTTTGCGCTTGTCATTGTCTAGAATGAAAATGGTTCTGAAGATATAATAATCAATCCACCGGAGGTCGGAAACAATTATTTTGACCATTTTCTAAACAAGTTAAAACAAACGTATTATACGCAGTTAATTTATATATATATGTGTGTCTTCTTCCAGGGAATGATGACTGTTCGCTCTATGGACAAGTGTTATATCTGGCAGCTGACCAATAAAGAACATCAGCAAATACACACTGACGACGGACTTAGAAACGTTGAGGTTACCTTTAAGTATTATTTATTTATTTTGTTTCTAAAATGTACTTCCCAAAATTCAGAATTAGAAACACAAAGATTTTCTTAAAGAAAATACTTTATATCAGTATACATGTTTTAGAAAAGGTATATATGACAATCTTTTGTTAATAGATACATGTATATATCTTTATCATTTCAGTTGCGGTTGGTGAAGGAAATAGATAATGCGTACTTTACAGTCGTGCCGAAGTCCCTTCTGAATCCAAATTTAATAAATGCATGTTCTAGATTATCGACACATTTTTATCTTGTACATTGACGTAGCTAGACAAAATGAAATTCTATATACAAAATAAATAGGAACGTTTGAAGCTGTTTGCATGTTTTATCTTCTTTATTGCATCTCAAGACATAGCGATTCCTAATCCATGACCATACAATAAGTTTGTAAGTTGCTAATGCTGCAACAAAGGCTGAGAGACCAATAAATATAAATTAATTTCAACTCTATTAAATGTCTTTGAAATGACTGGTACATTAATAAAGGGAAAATGGAATAGACTTTTCTGGCTTCGAAATGACTGGTAGATATATAAAGGCCAAATGGAAAAAGACTCTTCTCGGTGACGTAGTAGATCACCAATTCACTGCAATTACGCATGAAGGTTTATGTAATTAAGGAATACACATGTTTGAAGAACAAGTATTTACTGATACATATCTATAACTGAACCTGATCACAGACCGACTTGATAAAAATAGCTTGATTCAAGGAACCATCCAGATGAAAGTTCACATGACATGCAAGATAGCCACCAGTTACTGCCACCCGCTGTCATTTCAGTTTGTTGCATCTTTTGCCCTACTCTCTAGACGTTTCAATAGTCGCAAGTATTATAGATAAAGTCAATCATATTGTAAAGTGGCAAAGTTTTCATAATATCAATTGATTGAAGTTTATCAGCTGCATTACATAGCTTCGACCTTCCACGGGAGCTGGTCTTCAGCGTATTCGTGTTTGATATCTTGCTTAGATATGGTGTCATTCCTGTGTTATAAAAGTTTCGTGGTCTCATGCGTCGTCATTAATAATATGAAGTCATGTAAAGTTACTTTTCAGTTGGGTTTGATAACAATAATGTAGGTCCTTAGACTTATGGTGTCATTATAAAATTTTTTTTTTTTTTTTTTTATTTTTTTTTTTAAGGTTTTTTTTTTTTGGGGGTGTTTTTTTTTCAAAAACCTTTTTTAGGAGGGGGCCTGTTTGTCTATGCCCTTTTGGTAGTGAAATGAACTAATTACAACGCTGCATAAATAATAATGAAAACAACTCAAAATTTTTTGAACAACAAAAGCTTTATTTTCTTCTTTAACAATATTCAAATACAAATGTCATACACTAACAAAAAATAAATAGATTTATGGTATAATGTGTGCTTAGGAAAACTTGTCAACAATATCAATAGTATCACAGGAATGACAAGACTTTCACCTCACCTATAACTTTTCTGGTGCACAATATTGCAATGTTCAGTTTCACACACTGTAATGTTTAAATCTTTCGATTTTTCACGGAAAGTTGACAAAACATCTTGTAACTTGACGGCAATTACGAAGAAATAAATGCAATGTATAGGCCTGATATTTCTTTCTCAAGACACAAGTGTACATCAAGTTAGGTTTGGAATGGACGGAAAAAAGATATGTGTACATGTAAATGGTGTTTGTGTGTCTACCTGTCAAAAGTCTACAACAAGTAAATGAACAAAAAAATGTGAACTTTTTTCTCTTGAATAAATTTCAACTAGTATCTAAGTTTATCTGCAGCCCAGACACTTTTTTTTTACTTTTATAAAAACAGAAACATGCATCAGTGTCTGTCCATTCTCCACCTGACACTGCTGAACAAAGCAAGAGCCGTATAAACAAATACATGGAATTTTATGTTACATTTTCTGTATTCAGGTTAAACATTAATACAAAAAAATTGGAACAGAACACACTCCTGCCTCAAATATTTTGCTTCTAATTGGCTACATTTGTTAAACTGACCAATAAAAAGCCAAAGCTCTACACTAACAAACTCCATTTGTGTTTAGTGTCTATTAAAACATACCAGGGGTATACCACTCCAATAGGGACAACAAATACAATATTGTCTCATCAGATGATTTAAGTTGTATCTGCAAAACACCCCTATTTAAAGAAATAGACTTTCCAAAACTGTAAATCAGAATATTCCATTGTAAAAATGTAGGTATAAATGAGTTACAATTGCTGGAAGAAAGACTGCTTTTAAAAATGAAATTAGGAAACTTTGCTTACATATATGAACAGGCAATAAGACAACATTTAAAACAGATATAAGCTGTAATACTTATTTTCATATGTCTGGAATACAACAGTACTCTCCCCTGTCTACCTCACCAAATCCCTTCCCTTTCTTACACTTCCACCTCCCAGTAAAAATAGTTATCTGATGCTGATAGTTACTGTTCTGCACAGTGAGGTATATGATTTTCATACATGTATTTTCAAATAATCCATGGTAAAGTTGATTTCTTTACTTATCTAGTAAGCATACTTTATTACACAATAACAAAACAAGCACTGTGGTGTATTGTTATACAATATCTCCATTTCATTCCATTTCCAAACTTCAAACAGGGGAGACAAAGATACTTCGAAAAAAAATGATACAGAAAAGTCTGTATTATCGGCACCTGCTTTAAATGGAAAAAATGTTTTATTCAGCACAGTTCCTTGGTCCCCATAACATAACATATAAAACCTTGTTTTAACCTACAGCCTCTTTGGTCAGCATGATCAAATAGTCGCAAAGATGTTGGGTCAGACAAGATTTTCTGATGATTTACTGAATATATGTATAACTGTCAAGTGGCTGTACTTGAAGACCAACAATCTCATATGAAAATTAACTATTATGGTAAAATGCATCAAAAGTAGTAAATAAATATTAATACAAGGAGACTGAAATGCAACTTGAGAAGTGGAAAACACTTAAAAGTAGAGTCAATTCTGTCCTTACAAGGTATTGTTTCATAGTTCTCTCTGTGACTGTATTCTGTTGCTTCTAACCATTAACAGCCTCGGGCTGCAAACAATAACTGTTTAAGATGCAAGTTCTTTCCTATTTGGAGAGCTATTGTTAAATTCCCACCTTTCTGCGGTAAAAGTTTTCTTGCTGGTAAATGTCATATCATAAGGATATAACACATATCATATTCACCACTGCTTTTTATAAGTAACTTGCATCACCACATGCCATCCAATTAAGCCTTTTTCCATGTTCTGATTTCAAATCCACATTCTCACATCCTAGGGACCTGTATATGTCAGTAGTTTTGTAACAGAAAATAAATTTTTAAATAAAAAAATGCAACACTTTCATTACATGCCGACCTACCAAAATCTAATGATCCCTTCAGTAAAAAGAGTTTTCTTTACCTTTCATATAAAATGAGTAATGCACAACTTCAAATCAAAATTTCATAAATAAAGTCCAAACGTCTTAGACTCTAAGCTTGTGTTTTTTCTTCGACAATGACTTGACTCGGTTCAACAAGTTCAGTGTTAGATTCAGCACACATCTTCATAGCCACCTCTTTTTCTTCTTGCTGTACGCGCTTCCCAACTGCCTGTTTGAGCCTGATCATGTTTTCCGCAGCCGGCAAGAATTTACGGACAAAAAATATGTGTATCTGGTGAGTCCAGAAGTTGAACTGGCGTGTCGCCTCGTCAAGGTCTTCCTCTATGTCCTCATCAACATCTGAAAGTAATTCAATCTATTACAGCACACGGCAAAAACTTTACGACTTTCATTGTCCTTTAATAACCATTCAACTTGGATCCTCTCAATTTTTTCCAACCCGTACCTTACTAAATTTCTAAAACGGACAAGAACATTCAATGTTCAAAATGCCCATGAGAAAACTATATTATTTGTAACTTTTGTACTTAAGATAAAATACAGTAAAATCCTTCTATTAAGACCGCCTGATATTAAGACTGCCCTCAATATTAAGACAAAACATTCCAGAATCAATTGCTAAATTTAATAGTACAAAGATCTCCTTCATTAATAAGACCACTTTTTACTGGTCCGAAGGGTAGTCTTTGAATACAGGAACTTTACTTTGCTGACATGGAATTCCATACCAGAAACCACAAGAAGAGTAATTACAGCACATTATAAAACACAGGTGTTGCTCTTTTATTTTATCGCCGATAGGCCTATTAAGTCCGTTATGCATTTGTATGATTAATATTGTTACTTTGTTATATATAGAAGGCCTCATTGTAAATATGTAATGTACATTTTGCTTTTAATTTTGTATTTGCATTATGAGTTTTACCTTCTGAAAATAAAGACATTATTATTATTACTTAAGATCTTTCTGGAAACCGACCCAAGGTGCTAAAAGAAAGACTTGTAACAGTAATCCTTTCACCAGTGTTTCAGACAAAACAAACGAAATTCAAAATTTTATTGAGATCAATCTCTGTTGTGTACAGGCTGCAAAATGGCAGCTTACCACATCCACAACCGCTGTGTACAGACCACGAGATATCCCAAATTAAAAAACCATACTAGCTTCATACACATTTACAATACAGCAAAAGCATATCAAAGTGCACCCTGAATCCAACTATAAATTACACACATCAAAACAATTGTGGAACATTTTTCCCTGAACTCAATGTGCATTGTCTACCTTTAAGATAAGCATTTGATTGATGAGAATTTTCATCCTCTTCTGGTAGAACAATAAGCACTGGAACTAGATATTTTACATCATTTACATCACCTTGGACCTACTTTAATCTCTGTTCTTTTTTATATCTGAATCTACAATTATTGCTAGATTTTTTAGAATTGATATATGGCTAAGTCACCTAAATTTACTGCTTGAGTTTTCCACGCTGAAAATTCTGTTTCTAACTTTTAGAGAAATCTGTTTCAAACTTTTAGAGAAATCTGTTTCAAACTTTTGCAAAAATCTATTTCTAATTCTGGAACACCTGTAACAAAACTGCATGCCTGGGAAATTTAATTTTACAAAATATTTATAATTTTCCTTTAATTTGCTTTACCCAAATACGCAACCACAGACATACGGAGGTGAAAAATTGAAAATGCACTTCTGAGGTTGAGAAAAAAATAAACAGCCCCTGGTTTTTCTGTAAAATATCTTTATGTATAAAAAATTCTATCTGTATCAATGAATATTTTCTCCTTATTAAAACTCCATCTCACATCTAAAAAGATTAATTATTAACTTTCTTCTTTCACCTTACATTCACTTTTGACCTTACCTTGAGTATGACCTTCCTCCTCCTCTGTTTGACCTCCAACTGACACAATACTCTGCATGAGTTTTTCATGTTCATCTGTTGTATTTGTACTAATAAAAGATGCACTTTTTTGCTGATCACCAAGGTGGTGTGGTTCTGAAATTGTTATTGAACATGTCAAAGTTCTGTTTTCAGCTATTCCCTTACATTTAGTCTACAGGAAGAAAGCTTCAGTTGCTAATTGAATTGCTCTTGAACACTTATTCCTGGTGACATGATGCTTGCTTGAGACCGCTTTTTTACCGCTGCTATCCATTTACAGCTGGGTGGACTGAGGCACATCACAGTTTACTTCATCAGTAAAATGCAATATTCTATCCAACTTGACATGACAGTGTGAGTCACACACAAGAGGACATGTTAGTTGCTCTCATATTTACTAAGTTATTGCCAAATAAAAAATATATTTCTAAATGATTATATCAAAGTATTCACACTGAGTTTTTCTGCTACTATGTTATGATATATACTAACCACTTATAAACCCAAACATGTTTGAAACAATGCATACCGCATAATTTAATACTAAACAGGTAAGCATGAATGGACAGGCTGATCATGATCTGCACTAGTTGTAAGGGCAGAATAATTGCCCCCAGCAGATTAAGGGTCAACACTGATAGTTACACAAACCTTTAGCGGAGTCGTGCCTGCTGGTTGTGTCACCATGACCTCCTTCAGAGTTAGCGGCTGTTACATTAGAAGTTGACGGATGAAGCTGATGCTGAAACATATAATTTATGTAAAGTTACATTTTAAAGTTTATCTTTTACTAATTATTTTTAGTTTTGATAAACATATCATATAAAATAAATTATTTTCAAATTTGATGCCAGGCAAGATTGCTTGAAAAAAGTGAAATGTATAACCTGAGAGTAAGACTCAAGCTTGTGGCCCACTGGTCTATAGCTTGGTACTCTATCAAGCAAACTGGATTGTCAAGTTGTCCGTCACATTGAACATTTTTATTGTCAATTATGTGTATCTACCTAACAAGAAAATGATTAGATGACTCTATTACCCTTTGTTTTCAGTTCAAAACTACTTATTTACCATCCCATGACTGACAACCGACAAATGGTCACTTCAGCATACAAACTTCCTGTACCTTAGAAGATCCTTCTTCTCCTCCTGTTTTTGTTGTACCATCAGCAGACGACACGGCCCTGGTCGGGGAACCAGTCTCTGGGGACTGTCCTTCACGAGGTGAACCCTGTGCTACAGACTGCTCGTCCAAACCTCCCTAGCAACAAAAACAAAACCATAGAAACAGACATCTCATAGCACTCTACTGACGCGCACAAAAATCATAGCAACAGATTTTAACTATCAGTTATAAAATAAATAAGACTGATCATTTATGAGTCATGACTTAAAAGTGTCTGCATTGTGGTAGAAAGATGAATCCATACATGGAAACCTAGCCAGGTACACTATAAGACCTCTTGCCTATAAGCTGCAGGTTCAAGACCTGCATTGCGACAGAATCTAGCTTAAGTCATCACAAAACTTTCTCAAGGAAGCAGACTCGGTCTAAATCTAGAAACTTGACTTTTCAATAAGTTAAAATGGTTAGGTAACTTTGGAGTATACCACTCATACAAACAGATAATGATGAGCTTACATGACTGGTAAGTCTAGAGGGAGACCCTGGTATAGAATACATGCTCTCATCTTTGGTTACACTTGTGGAAGGCCGGGGTGTGTTAGGGTCCTTTACTACAGCCTCCGTCACATATTTTTCTGCACATCCAATTAATGCTTCAAAGAACTCCAAGAAAGACATCTGAAATGAAATAATTTATGGATACGTATCCATAATAATTTGACACCAAAATGCATTCTTTCATTGTCTTGTAAATCAATTAAAGTTTACCCCACTGGATTTATAGAACTGACTGACACCTCTTTCAACTTTGAAAAAACAATAAACTATTCACAGGGATGCCTACTGAAAATTCAGTGAGTGAACAGCAAATGCTGAAAATCATGAATGGCAACCTAGCCAGGGAAGCAAACTCAGCCTAAATCTATACTTGCAGATCATTTTCTGACTGAGCAGACGTATAGACTGATCATGATCTACACTGGTCACAAAAGGCAAAATCATTTGCTGCTAGCAGGCAAAGGTTAAAGTCCCAGGACCACAATTACAAGTATCTCTCATTTTACCCAGGAAGATGTCTTACCGGCAGAAATGACCTATATTTGTATCAAAATATTCATTTTGCTTTTTGAATCGAAAAGTAAATGTTAGAAATATAGCACAGTATTTTTTTCAAAATTATTGCAAAAAGTAACTAGATGGGTGTTCAGTAGAACACTTGTGTCGCCCTCTTATGCTTTGTCAGAATAACCAACAATTTTGTGACAAAATCTAAGTGTAAAAAGGGGCATAACTCTGTCAAGTATGACCTTGACCAACAAACTTTGGCGGCATCATGACCCTTATGTCATAAGCAATACAATTTGAAAGTTTGATGAAGAAATCTTAAGAAATGGCAAAGTTATAGCCAACATTAAGTTTTCGTGACAAAATCTAAGTACAAAAAGGGGCATAACTCTGTCAAATAAGACCTTGACCACAAAATTTGGCGGCATCACAACCCTTTTGACATAAGCAATACAATTTGAAAGTTTGATAAAGGAATCTTAAGAAATGGCAAAGTACAGCAAAATCTAAGTATATAAAGGGGCATAACTCTGTCATATAGACCTTGACCTACAAACTTTGGCGGCATCACGACCCTTATGTCATAAGCAATGCAATTTGAAAGTTTGATGAAGAAATCTTAAGAAATGGCAAAGTTATAGCCAACGTTAAGTTTTCGTGACAAAATCTAAGTACAAAAAGGGGCATAACTCTGTCAAATATGACCTTGACCTACAAAATTTGGCGGCATCACAACCCTTTTGACATAAGCAATACAATTTGAAAGTTTGATAAAGGAATCTTAAGAAATGGCAAAGTTATAGCAAAAATCTAAGTATAAAAAGGGGCATAACTCTGTCAAATATGACCTTGACCTACACAATTTGGCGGCATCACGACCCTTATGTCATAAGCAATACAATTTGAAAGTTTGATGAAGAAATCTTAAGAAATGGCAAAGTTATAGCAAACGTTAAGTTTTCGTGATAAAATCTAAGTACAAAAAGGGGCATAACTCTGTCAAATATGACTTTGACGTACAAAATTTGGTAGCATCATGACCCGATTGTCATAAGCAATACAATTGTAAAGTTTGATGAAGAAATCTTAAGAAATGGCAAAGTTATAGCCAACGTTAAGTTTGTGTGACGGACCGACCGACCGACGGACGGATGGACAAAGCGATCCCTATGTATCGCCTTTTCTCCGAAAGGGCAACACAAGAAAGGCTTTCTAACATCTATTTCTCATGGCAAAATGACTTGAATACAAAGAAAGGCATATGCCAATCTTGTGTAATAGTAAACAGAACATGATTCCAGTAAATTTATTTTACTATATCAGTAACTTCAAAAAGATCCTCAGACTTTAAGGAAACAAGGTACAGTATACCTTCAGTGTCTGCTGTACACAGATTTGACTTCACACAGAAAATTTATTGTAAACAAAAGTTTGTTTACGATGTATCACTTACTTCAAGTTCAAGATTATAACAGCCATCACCATCTGCGACATTAGGGTCATCATATGCCAGGACATCTATCACGTCCTTCGGCGACAAATCACTGTTAACCAGTTTTAAATCCTGAAAATATTTTTACGAGTCCACAAAATAACTACATTATTTGCATAGCAGCATTGTCATCGAGGTCCTTGCAGCTATAAAATAGTAGACATAGAGATAAACACGTCAACTTTCATAATGCATGTAGTACAACCAAAATTACTATTACTGTAAAGTCATATCAGACAAAGACAGTATTAAATCCTTTAGCCAAACTTACATCACGTGTGTATTCATGTTGACAAACTGTCAATTTAGAATTAAGATATTTACTTCTGAGAAGATGAACAGTTTTCCTAAAATTAAAAAAAAAGACGTTTTATTTACCTTAATCATGTACAAAAATTCCCTCATTTTGAAGGAATGGTCATTTGGTGCTTGCTGAAAAGAAAAAAGAAAATGGTTGAATTTCTGTGTGTTACAAAAGAATGCAGTGATCAGAATCTTTAACAACTACATGTACATGTATGTACACAATCACGGAAGTAAAGCTTGTTTATACAGTATTACACTGTAATATATGTAAGTATATGTTTTGTCTGTCAATATGTATATTTCACAGTGGGGACTTACCGCTCTTGGTGAGCTCAGTGCTTGGTATATTTCGTGGGACTGGTCAAGATGAACCAGAGCATTCACTGCTCTTCTTGCTTCATAGAAAAATTTACCTGAAAAAAGAATATGTCCATAAAATGAGGATTTTTAAAAGTTTTCATCCTGGTTTCACTTTCTAAATATAACTTGTCCACTTTTAAATTTGACAGAACCATTTATTGTACAAATCTGTGTTCAATGAAATTGTACATGTTTAACATCAAATTAAAGGCTGTTTTCAAGCCTTGAACACTTTGTCTATCTACACTAAACTTTATTCAAACATCCTATGAGGCAATGTTTTCACTACAAAACGGGTCTGGTATGTGATATATGAAAGTATACACACTTACTCACCTTTTATATTACAAGAGTATCGGAGTATGTTGTCAGATATCAATTTTGAAACACACCATGCCAGCTTAGGAGTTGTGCCGCTGCAATGTTAAGTTAATTTATATACATGGAATAATTATGTTCCTCAACTTCCATTGTTACATTAATAGCCTAGTATTGTACAAATCAAAACTGTTAACTTGTCAAAGTGGAAACAGGTTTGTATATTTATTACAGTGGGTTTGACCTACAGGGTTCTTCCTTATGTCCTAACTGTAGTATCTAGAGACTAATAAGGGAGACAACTTCTCAGATCTTATTCAATATCTACAATGTGATATTGTTTGAAGTTATGGCTGGATGTGAATTTGGTGGCAATAACTATGTTAACCTAGTTGTTGTACAAGTTTTAACGCCTGTTCCAACCACATTTTGAACATTTTTTTCGGGCAGGCAGTTTACCTAACCCTATTTCCTGGGAAGAAGCAGTACTAAATTCCTATCCTCCATGAGGAACTGCAAAGTTTCTCACATCAAGAGAGATGGTTGGTCGCAGGTTTTTATCCCGTGACCCTCAATCTATAAGAGGCAACAGTGATTTCAAGTAAAGTGTTAAACACAAACGTTCAACCAAATATCCAAATACATATTGGCTATGTGCCAAGGGTCTACAATTCACAAACACGTTTTGATATTTTCTCTCTTCTTAAAATTTACACTAAATCTCCTAGATATCATGCTCAACTTCTTTTCCAGTAATATTATATTCCAGTATTATTATACAAGTATGACACTTACGGGTGGTCTTTCTTGTACAAGTGGAATGCCAACACTATCAAATTATTTACAAACTGTCTCTGAAGAATTCTTTCATACGGACTGTGAATTTCTGTGTTCGATTTTTTATGACCTGAAAAGAAACAAAATTTTCCATGCATGTAAAATGTAAAGAAGAATTACCTGCATGACATGGAGAAATGTAGAATAGATCTTATGAAACATGAAACAGCTGAAATTAAAACTGAGTGATTTATCTTTCTTTGCAGTCAGGCATATACTATTTTGCTGAAATTACCCCAAGATTCATGTAACATCAAAGGAATAACGGCTTTGAAGCTATCATTCACAAGTAAAATACTAGAACTCAAGTATGAAATACTGAGAATACCTGTACATTAAGGGGCATACAATTTTGTCAAGTTTTAATCAAATATCGATTTCATGGATACTTGAATTTTATGGAGGTAGGGGTTGTTGATTTCTTGAATCAACACACCCATAAAATCCATGAAAATTAGTGCCCATTAGCATTAAAGCAGTTCACTCACAGTTGAGGCAGACATAGTGAAAACATTAAATGTTCTCCACACAATGTATTCAGATCTCAAAGTTTACAAAAAAGCCTAAAATAAATACATCAAAAGAAAATTTAGCAAAGGATTTCTGCGTTAAAATGGAATTCAAAAGTATTTGCAAAACTATTTTGTGATGCATAATTTCATGTGACAGCTATATTTTTATATAATGTTTATTGATTTATCACTTTATATAGGTGTCTTCTAATTTAACATTATTAAAGATGCTTTTTGAAGAAACTCAACTTTTCATAAACATCTGTGGGTGTGCAGCTTTAATGTGTGGGCGTGCAGCTTTAATGTGTGGGCGTGCAGCTTTAATGTGTGGGCGTGCAGCTTTAATGCCTTTAGTGTAGTGTAAGAAAGGTTAATAAATGTACAGAAAACATGTCACACCTAACATCCTATCCATGTCCATCAGTGTTTTTTCTTTATGATGTAAGCGTGTGTCCTTAAGGAATCGCCAGAACTGCATCTTGTTCATAACGAAAGTATTATCTGGGCTTTCGTCGTGTCCAAGGGAGCTGTAGTAACTGTAAAACAAGAAAATTGTTGTGATTCTCAACTTCCTGTATGATATCACTTTGACCTTCCATAACAAACACTGCATTGGTTTTTAAGACCCTGTGTTTCATTACATTCTTGGTAGTCTAACTATTTTGACTCGGAAGGACATCAGAATTGTAGTTGTTCATCCTCTACGGTTTGACATAAAAAAAATCAGATCTTTAAAAGTTTAAATGTTCAGCCGAATGATTGGCTACACTCTTGGAAATTCTCAATATCAGTCACCTCTTGAAAGGCCTGTAGATGGTCCTTCTTAAGAAACTGTTGTTCTGTTAAGAATATTCTGAAGCACAATTAAAATATTTATCTTATTTTACAGCTTGTTCAAAAACCCATCTACATTTAGCATTATGTTTGAATTTGTACTGCATTTATTCTTTATCAGATTTTTTTCAGGTACACTCATTATGCACTAAAGACCACAAATATTTGGTGACGTTAAAGTCCAAGCACCTTGTACTCATATATGGTAACAATTCACTACAGTATTGAACTCGCAATTTCTACTGCTCTATAACAGTGTTTCCTTCTTTCATAATTTATTTTTTTCACAAAATAGCAAAAACATTTTTATTATTTTTCAATTCTTGAAAAATATTGTCATTATGACTAAAATATTTCAACTGAAAACTATGTATAAACAATAGTCATTATTGCAAGTAAGACATCTTTCCTGGTAAAACAAGAGCCATGAGTAATTGTAAAATCCACAGTGATCATGGGCCTTTAAAAAAAGCGATGATGATCCCTGGCCTTTAAGATAAAATGTAAAACATTCAAAATTTGAAATAAACTAAAATATAGCAACCACTTGCTGCCAAAGTCAATGACTGCTTGATCCAGACAACCACTTACACAAGTCAATGATGTAGATAAAAACAAAGAAAAGTCGTACCTGTAAATCCTACGTAGACTACTGATGTGCCGTGTGATAACAAACAAAACTTGACTGGCCTCTTCATCTCTGTCAGCCTCGACAAACTCATTCAGTAAATAGTCAAGGTCTAACTGGAAACTAGGACTTATTGTGTTCCGACTCTCGTTGCTATGTACTGACACATTATCTGAAAGACCAAATATGGAAATATTATACACCAGTGATGTTGTATAAGCTATATTCCAACCTTTTTCAACATTGAAAACTAAAAATTTAAATCGGTTTTGATTAACAGACTATTTCACTATTGAATCTGCCGTATTGCATAGATGTTGTGCATTCAAGTATTGAAAATGAGGCTGAAATTTGATGCAGAACAGAAAACCTAGTCTAAGGTCAACTGCGTATTTCTGGAGCACATCAACATGTAATAAAATTAGTCAAACTAGAATTTACCCATTGGCAGTGGTGTGCGGGTCCTGATATTTGAAAGATCTGGAGAGGATGTTCCGTCCATGGTAAACTCCGGGTATTCCACAATATGATCTCTTTCAAACATCCCTTCATATATACGTCCATTCTTAAATGTGAACTTCCCCTATAATAAAAGGCAAGACTTATTTTTAGTCATGTATTTGAAAAAGCCGAATCTCAAATTTCAGAAAATAAAAGCTCAATTCTTTTCATTCTTATATCTTGAAACTGGTGATGCAAATGCAGTAACTGATCCTTTCATGAAAACTAAATATCAGCTGTGGTGTAGAGGTAGAGTGTCGCTCCTAACCCGAAGGTTGTGGGTTCGAATCCCAACAGCGGCATTTGACCAAAACCTACACAATCCCTTCATTTTGTGTGAGTACTGGTCAGAAATCCAGGAAGCAGTCATCGTGAGTAGTTATTATAATCTGCAAGACCTTGTTCTACAATTGATGTATACAAATACGTTTAAACTAAACAACAGCATACAGTGTAGATCATGATCATTTCATACAGATTATACATCATCTACACCTGGCACAAATTCAAAGAAATCGGCATCTTGCAAACGTTAATGACTGAAAGTAAAACAAAATAGCTCTGCCAAAACAAACATCTTGATTTTTGGCAGTGAAAATCTTGCGCACATGGTTCGTGGTAAATTATCACTTTATGTGTTCCTAACCTTTCCATGCTTCATGTTGTTTTTCCATCCACCTTCATATTTTGCACCATTGGCATAATAGAATGTTCCATATCCGTGACGTAATCCATTGACGAAATCGCCGTCAAACATATTTCTCAAGGGGTACTGGGAACCATGGACACGACGTAACAACCATATATGCTGACCAACACCATGCTGTAATAAGGAGCATTTCAGTATTTCAACGGTTTTATATCAGTGTGTATAATAAAGAAATAACAATTGAAAGAGTCTTCGCATGAACTTGCATTCATGTATATGGATAACATATTACAACAGCAAGGAACGTCCTTTTCATTTATTTTGAATGGCAGTTCTTATTTCTTTGTTTGCAAAAACCTCAACCATTTTGTGAGATTACCAATTAAATTCTTTCAGATTTGTGAACAGACTATTTTTTCAAATTATTCATTAAAATTCCTTGTAAGTCATACAGAATGTTAATTACTAGCTACTAATTACAAACCTGTATCCCATTCTCCCACTGCCCAGTGTATATCTGATCTCTATCCACCCATTTCATTGTGCCTTCCCCATGCCGTACATTGTTAAACCACATACCCTGGTACATGTTACCGCTTGGATACTGCCTTGTACCCCAACCATGTCGCACATTATTTACCCAGTCTCCATCGTAAAATGATTTTCCATGGCCATCATATTCCATTCGTCCCTGTAATGGAAAAATATCTATCAATATTTCATAATATATCAAACTCAAACAGGTCTTGCACAGAAACAAGCCTTAAATGTAACTGAATGCTGTACAAAGGTTTAACCCTCACCCTGCTTATACATAAAATGTACATGTCCATCTTTCAATTTGGACAGAACCATTATTGGTTCAAAGGGATGCAGACAGACAGCCTCGAGGACTTGTGACTCAGGAGGCAGAGAAGGCTGTGAAGCAATCAAGCTACTACTGGGTAACGGTGTCAATACCCATATGCAGTTGCTGACGAAGGCATGGTGTTGATTACTGACTAAAAGCGCAGATCATGATCAGACTGAAGGGATGTGAAAATTAATCATGACCTTCACTGGTTGCAAATGCAGAACCATCGCCCATTAGCAAGGTAAGGGCTTATTTTAGTACTGAAAGTTGCAAAGCTAGTTAAATTTAGCAATATTAAGTAAAGATGCCGATATTAGCTTCTTTTCTTTGCTCAGAAGTTTTTCAAATCTCAATTACTTTGCCGTGTCTTTTTCCCATTGCCCAGTCTCCACTGAATGACATTGTATTGCTTCTGCACTTGAAAGTTCCCACTCCATGTCTCTTACCGCACACAACATCCCCATCATATGAGCTGAAACATAAATAGTGTTCTTGCAAAATAATGGCAGTTAAAAGAACTCAATTAAATTCTGTCACTAAATACGTGTACATGTAATCTGCACATTGAGTAATTTTTGCCAAAGAAAATTTCAAAAATTTAAAATCGGCCAAATGAAATTCTCTTATTATAGATCTATGTGAAATGAATGTTTCGTGATTTTTACAACTAGTTTTGAAGCTGCATATCCATTCAGTCTGATCATGATCTCCACTTTCTGCTATTCAGTCAGTGAAGTTACTCTTCAAACAATGGAACAGACCGAAAGAATAGGGCTGTAGATCACCAGACTGAGGCTTAAATTTCACAGATTGCATCACAATTTTTGAATACAGCATTGTCATTGTCATAAAGGCACAGTTTCTTCAGCACACTTCTGATATCAGATTTTGATACTCTCTGTTCAACAAAAAGACTGTGGTTAACTTTTCATGATTTGCTTTTGTTTCACTACCTGGTACTTTGAAGTCACAGGCAAGAAAAATAGAAAGAAATGCATCCAATTAATTGGCTTTATTTCAATTATTTTATGGGCATGGACAACAGGTTAACAATGTTCAGAAAAATCCTGATATGGCAATCTAGCTGGTTACAATTATGAATTATATACTAATTCATTTTATTCTCAAATGGGAAAACAAGTTTTTACAACTTAGATTAATCACTCTCGAGACTCATTCCAGATAGAATCAACCTTGAAAAGAGAGAGAGGCAATGTGGAATTATTTGTGTCTTGCCTAAGAACACCACCGACATGGCTATGGCAGGGATCGACCCGGGGCCCTTCGATCAAGAGGCGAACGCAATACCACAGCGTCACGGTAGCTCCACTGGTTACAATTTTTCATATTTGATTTTCAGGCAGAGTTTGCAGTTAAACAAATTCTTGGTTACTCGCTAAAAGCCCTATGAAAGAAGTCTATTAAAGAAGTTCAGCTGGGTCAATATTACAATACCTTTGATATTGACTTTCTTTGTCCCTCAAGGCATGAACTAGCTTTCTGTGAAATTAACTGGTCTATGGAAAAACTACCAGGAGGCCTTATATACCCATTCTTCCTTTCTTGTTTGATTTTAAAATCATTTTAAATATACCAGAGAAATGACAAAGTGATCAATTAACCTTTAGCAATGTTCCTAGGTTTCATTAATAAAGGCAAATTATTGCAATAAAAGAGAAATTCAATAAATAAAATGAATGCCTGAGAAAAAGCAATATTAGATGTTTGCAAGTCATGAAATGAGCCTTGCTACAGGAAAACCAGCACTAATACCAGAGTAGATGCAGATTTGTCTGTTTACCTGCATGTCTGATCAGGATCCATTCTATTGGCTTATCAAACTAAAATTGTCTCAAAAGGCATTCTACAAGTAATTTAGCAGTACATATTGTCCATTTTCATTTAGTATGATTAGAAAACCTTAGACATGTCTATACCTTGACAACATACCTCAAGACCTTGATTTACTCTTACACTTTAAATTAGCCAGTAAAATTTTCAAAGTAAGACCAGGAAAGAAAACTTTAAATTAATTTTATGATGTCAGCATAACATTTACTTCAGGGAAAATTTGTATTTTATCTTTGTAAATATTAACACACCACTTGTTTGAAAGTACTTAAAATTAGTTTCCTCAGTTAATTAAGTATTCAAGTTCCTCTTAAATAGATTTCTATATTAGAAAATCTTAATGGCCCGGAGTCAAAACTTCTATTCAAACATTATTTGAATCATTATGAACACCAGTATATATACCCTCACCAGACAGATCATCCGATCAGCTGGGAAACGTCTATATTTATTTTGGGTTTCCTTCATTTCCATATCTTATTATAAACTATGACTAAAACTGGAATAAATAAGAAAATTTTATGCGCAATATTATCAATTCATTTAAATATATTTTGCTAATTATGCCAAGTACTGGCATAAAGAATGCCAGACATATAATGTGTATTGATTTATTTAAACACCAAGGATTATTTTGGCTTGCTAACATCATATACACTAAGAGATTTAATTTTCTTATTTTCACCTACAATTTTGCTTTCACCTATAATTTTGCTCTAACTGCTTGGCATGTGTCATCAAGACTGGCTGCAGTTCATTGAAATATTATAGATTAAATCCTACCACCAGATGTCTGTACATTTAAATTTAATCATTCTAAATTGGAAGATGTATTATTACACTATAGATCAATTCAGATATTTACAGACATTAATTCCTCATTTCCCTCCCATCTGTTAATAAATTAATGGCGAAAACTAATCATACATTCGTTCTGTTTTATTTTCAACATTAAAGAAGTTATTTGCTGACACTTTAGCCTATGAACAAGTGTTGGCAAATGTATTGAATTCTAATGAAATGTATTTCCTAGCAACTGAAATACTATACTGTGATTATATATCATTTATTTCAGACTTTATATACTTTAATACCTGAAAATATTCCTGGAGATGACTTTTTTATATAGATCTTTAGATCGTCTAATAGCAGTTCAACACAAGAACATAGACTTTATTCATGTATTCAACTTTCTACGATTGCAAAACAGTCACAGAAATCAGTTTATTATACATATCATGTAGAATGCTATATGGTATTAAAAGCCGTCAGGGCGCAGATTTCTATAAGAATGACCGAAATCAGTGGTAAGACTACACAGAAGTATGAAAGTGAAAGACTGATGTTTTGAACTTATCTCACTCCTTTTACATAATTTGACTTGGACACACTACGGTTTTTATCCTCAAATTTTCTATTCAATAAAGCCTAAAGTTTCTCTGGTGGCATAACTATACAAAAGATTGTATGTCATGTAAAAGGGAACAAAATATAGACATTTGATTATTACCTTCCGTCTGGCCATTGGTAGATACCCTTCCCAGTTACCTGGTTCCGCATAAACTCGCCCTGAAATCATAATGTAGAAAATTAACATTTTGTAGGGGTGGAGGTCAAAAAGTCTCATGTCACCCTAGAATATTAATGACTAACAAATTTTTAACATGAAGTTTCAAATCACCTTAAAGAGTAAAAATAGTTTTGCAAGACAACTTCAAAGTCTTTTGGTTTTGGTTTTCTTTATATGTGTAAGTGCTTTCTTGAAGTTACAAAATAACATTTTATTCACCCTAAACATTGAAGTCATCATTTAGCAGAATTAATAGTGAATTGTTTCATGTCAGTAACATCATATAGGTAAAGGATTTATTCAAAATAGCTATGCTTTTCACACAAAATAAGTCAAAACTTTTAAAAATTATAAATGTTGTGCTTCAATCAGACTTTGTAATTTTACTTAATATATTTACCCTCAATATTCGTGATCTACCTAGTACAGTATCCTTCTTCCCTTTAACCCTTTACACTACTATTCTTACTTTTCAAGCGACCAGGACCGTATTGGACCCTAATCGGCTTTATTGTTAGGCGACCATTTTGTGCAAACAGCCTCATGGAAACTGCCCTGGCTTTAACGCCATAGGCACGGGCAAATGCATAAGTTATCCCTACTTAGTCCGCAGGTGTTAATTGTCAGTATTTACCCTTGACTTTCATTTAAACTTATTTTGTTTTTGAAAATTACCACGTGACAACGATATTCTGGAACGTTGCAGTTTCGGTGATCTTTGTTTAAGGACCGTTTATTTTTAACCAGGTTTGTTTTTTCCTTTGGGCGGTCTTTTAATCAGACACATTATTTAATCCACATGAGGGAAATTTTGATTAGGAATGCAACATAAAAACCCTTACATAGAATATACATCATAAAAGCAAGATTTAGTGTTCTTTTAAAGGAATTTTATGTCTTATGCCAAAGAATGGAGCTTTCAAGTCTTTGAAAAGAATGTTTGACTTCAAACTGGTCTAGCAATGCAATTAACATGTAATTCATGAAATTATTCCAGAGTTTTGTCCACTTTCAACTGTCTGTATGTAGAAGAAACAATCAATTTACGCAGAATGGGTAATGACTTAGTACAACAACTTAATATTGATTCCCCGTTTTCAGAATTGTACCGTCATTAATATTTCAGCGGGGAATTAAACAGCAAAATCTATGACTAGAAACCTATTTATCCACCTGTTCACATGTCCTTTCCCCATCACATGAAAATAATACCAGTACTCAAAGAATAATGTGTCTTTAAGCCCATCTTGCTGCACTTCAAATCTCCATTAGTAACTTGCTATCTCCATGTCAAGTCTTTGTTGCAAAAAAAAGTTTCGAATGTTGCCATTCAGAAGCACTTTACCATTCTTTTATATTTTCACCAGATAATCCAATCATAATGATCAACGCCCCCAAAAAAAATTAAATGTTTTTACCTGAATTTGTTTTACATTATTAGGAAAAGTTTTTACTGAAAGAAACCCTAACATCTCAAATAACTTTGTCAAATTAAAAAAGTACTACTGGTACCATTTTTCTTTTGCTACAGAAAACAAACTGCCAAAACACAATAAATAAATTTGCAAAACTGGACATTATTATTCTAAGAAAAAGTAACATGAAATTACTGTTTTACTTCTTGGCTTAGAGGCCGATAGACTTTTTGTTTAGAAAAATCCGTCATCACTTTATTATTGTTATTATGATGTTTCATATAAGAGTCTGCACTTAACTGAATTGACCTAGAATCTAATTGAATCAAATATCACATATCCAATCAGTGGTCATGCATTAACAGACAATCAGCTGTTTTATGACTACCATCATGAAGTGAAATCAATCCTTGTGGATTACTTGCAATCAAACCAAACTAAATTGCTTCTAATGTATCAGAATAAATGGCTGAATCTTTTTTAATGAACTATTTACCATATAAAAGAACCACAAGTTATAAACTCAGATATCCACTGAAAAATATATGCAAATATGAAGTTTCTTCCCCTAATATTATGCAAATGAGAAGTCCCCCCTTAAATTATGCAAGTTGTCCCCTAAAATTATGCAAATATGAAGTTCCCACACCTAGAATTATGCAAATAAAAAGCCTTCCCCCCACCACCACCACTAAAATTATGCAAATCAGAAGTTTATTCCCCTAAAATTATGCAAAATGATACTTTCTCAGACATCTTCCTTTCATGACAGAGAGAAATCTGCCCATGTGAGAAGAAAGTAATTGCTCAAGAAACACTTATCAGTAAATTGACCCGGACATGTAAAAAGTCTCAACATTTTATGACCGCTCCAAATTTTATAAAAGGCCCCCTTTTGGATATGAACATTTGTCAGCACTTACCTATAATCTGCTATCACACTTATAGTAAATTGCGTGCAAATCTTCAATTAAGTTTTCTAAATTTTACAAGGGCTATAACTTGCATAACAGTCTATCAAGAGTTCTCTAACCTAATTGTCTGATATGCCTGTAAACTTTAAAGATACCAGCAGTTTCAAATTCCAAGAGCGGTTTTTGAAATAAATGCCTTATAGTTGCTTGCAGATTGTTTTTTTAAAAAGCTGTGAAGCTGATGTTGGAGCAAGGGTGACTAAATAGATAGGTCTCTTTATTCGTTGAATAGTCGGCTAAAAATGAGTTCATTCTATGATGAGAAACAGTGATGTATGACAGGCATTCAATAAAAGTACATTTATAATTTATGCATGCTGTAAATAACTTAATATTTACTATGATGTAAATTTTGCTATTTACGCAAATTTCCCACTTTGCTTACTTAAAAATTTCACAAAAGACTGATTTCATATAGGAGCTCAGAATTCTCTTTTCATAAATTTTAAATTCTAGAATAATCTTCTGTCAACAGTGCGAAATTTTCTTCATGCTAACACTGCCTAATTTACAAAGCCCGTTGGAATATTGATTGCAACTGTAATGATTACAAGTTGATGATTGCGTGTCAGAGTTTCTGCAGTCAATGCTGAATCAAAGGAAACTGAACCTTCTGTACAATCTATAAGCAATTCATCAATCATTTATGGATTTTCATCTGTCATCAATGAAAACAATCAGCAGGCTGCTGAATTAATATCTACAGTTAAACCAGTGTAAATTGTCATCTAGCATCACCACATTAAGTACCCTCCCAACCGCCTTACCCTCAACAGCTATTTAGTTTTAATAGTTAGTTAAATGTTAGATTTGAACACTTATATTATAACAAATTACCACAGTACCCCCAAAAAATCAACCAACAACCAAAAAAAAAAAGGGCCCATGCTATGAGTTATTCCAATATCAGTATACAGCTTTTGCTCTAAATAGAATAAAGCATATATCACACGGCTACTTTTACATCTCTTTTAATGTATAAACACCAGCTCTGTGTTAAGGAAACTATTAGTCTCTTAAATGACCCTTTTTGTTGTAACCTTTTCTTTGATGACAAAAAGTTATCTGTCATGAGATATATTTGCTAATATCTGACGAAAATATTGTATGAGGAGTGTGAATTTGTTTACACTGAGGAATGCTGTTGTATCAAATTAGTATGTGATACTGTCATTGGAAAAAGTCTTTCTAATATTAAAGAAATGTGACACATTCCTCTGATAAGATGTAATATGACATCCAATGAGTTATAATGAAGAATACGACACATGACAAGAAATGTGACATCTGATGAGAAATGTTATATTGATGAGAAATATGACACCAGATGGGAAATATGACACTGGATAAGAAATGTGACATCTCAGTTATTACAATTGGACTGATGATTTTTCATCCTGCAATAGTTTAAAAAAACTTAACGGTTAAAACATTTGAATCTCCATGTGCTGGAATATTGTAACATTTAAACTACTCCCAAATTTCTTCCTCTAACCTTTGAATGGTCGTTACCCTTAATAATTCCAAAAGAGACTTATAATCATCATGGCATTCATCCAACTTAAATGCAATTTAAATCATGCCATACCGAACACATGTTTTAATGCAAGGGTTAAAGTTTTATTTTGATCTCTTTTAAGTATGTATTTTGTATATAACGGTACATGTAGTATCAAATATCTATTGAAATTATTAAGAAATGTGTAACACTTCTTCCTTCTGGGGTTCTTAATATATTTGTAGGTGATATAAACATTTCAACTTCTCAAGTCATTCTAAAACTTTAAATCTAAACACAAAGGCACACTTAGATATACCAATTTCTTTGAAAAGAATGTTATTTTACAGATAAATGATTTATAGGAAACTTTTATCTCATTAAAAGTATTAACCCTGAACAAAGACATGTTATTTTTTCATTACAGAACATATCTATCAATGAAAAGTGAAATACAAACTTATTAAAAATTTCATTAAATTTTATTTCATGGTTGAATGAGGTTTATTGCTTCATGTCTACCTTCTACCTTCGGTAAATTACATGTCTAACCCCTGAAATTTATATGTCTAGCTTCAGTTCTTATATGATTCCTTTTAACTAGTTTAGTTGTCCTGAATTTATATATTTTGTGATGTGACTTTTCTACAGGAAAACCTATATATTACCACTGGAGACATGACATGGGCTGGTACCTAAGTAGACTGCACACCAATCAGAAAGAACCCACCGACAGTGACTAGTTTCGGTCTGCTACAGTGAACGATAAACAATTCTAAAACAGCAGCCTTGGCAAGCTCTCCTTGAGCTCAAAGACAGATGATATACTCATATTTTGACATAAATGACATCTTTCCTGGCATAGTTTACATACCTCATAAGATACTCCATCAGACCACCTGTAACAACCTTTGCCGTGCATAAATCCATCCGAGAACTGTCCCTTGTATTCATGACCACCAGAGAAAGTGGCCTCACCTTCACCATGGTACAGACCACGCACTTTATCACCAGAATAACTGAAACCAAAGACTATATTAGTTCTACATTTTGTATCACTACAACAAACTGCTGTTTGAACGAAAACCCTTTAGTACATGTATTTTTGCATACATAATCCTACCTCAGCCCCTCCCTATGGCCCTCTCTGCTCCATATCAACCCTTTTGTTAAAACCCGGGTTGGGTAGGTCGGTGGCCTCCAGGAACCAGATTAGTTAAATGCCAACTGTTTAAGGGGGGGGGGGGGGGGGGGGGGTGGGGGGGGGGCTTTTGTTCCCCCCCGCCCCAAAAAAAAAAAAGCAAGTACAATGACAAGGCTTAAAATGATATTTTTCGGGGGGTTTTATGACTACACCTAGAGCTTTCAGTACTTTCATAAATTAAGTTTGTTGAGTAATTCATGAACATTTCAGGAGATCATAAAACTAGTTAGAATATTTTCACACAACAGTGATCAATGCCAAGTGTTTAGACCAAAAGTCATAAAAAAACAAAAAAATTTATATGAATTATATGCTTTAATTTTATCAGATCAAAATGTAATGGAATTATTACAAGAATCATTACAGAATACCATTCCCTTTTTTCTTAAAAATTCTGCGATAAACCCCTGAGTGAGGAATTCTTTCGACAAAACAGTTAAAAACATCAGCATTTACCTGCTTCAGCGCTTAACATCATGAAATTATCTAAGACAAAAAAGCAGCGAAAATGATATTTGATATAACCTGATAATGTCGTTATCTATATTGCTATCCATTCATCTTGTATCCACAACACCGCCCACAAAGTATAGTTGATAGCCAGGTAGTTACAATATGCTCACATGCAATTTGCAACTCACTTCAGTCTTTCAGCATTATGTACATTTAATTTCTGCCTATCCAATGTTCAATATATCTATCAATACCTTCTATAGCGTTCTATACCTGATACATACACAGAAAACCAATAATTCAACCTGCAATGCATGTATATATGAAGTAATTCTTTGAATACCCGAGTTGTCTTTCGATGTCAATGACCCACTGGAGAAAATACCCTGGTTTATTGGCAGAGTAATTATTGTTAATACAGAGACAAATGAAGGTGAAGCACCCAAAGGTAAAAGCTCTAGAAAGGTTACCTTTGTCATGTCTGTAAATGGCCGTTGCTGGTTAACCCTTGAAATTCTATAATGATCTTTTAGGTGAAGCACTTTTTCAATTTTTCAATTTGTTAAAAACTGTTTAAAAAATATGACAATTTTTCAGACTCTGTACACTGGTCTTATCTTATTTTAACGAAAATTCTTCCAAATAAAATATGTATAGACCCAGTAGTTGATAACTTTGTTTTATTCTTCATTTGAGGTGTTGATTGCATTTTCAATAGTCTTTAAGGAGGCTCTATGGAATACAATTTCAGGCAATAAGGAAGTTATGTCTATTTCATTGATTAAATGCCAGTGGGAATCATGATCGAACCTTATAAAATTTGAGAGCCAAGTATACCAAACAGTTATGCCTACACAGCCAGTATAATTGTGTTCAAGTTAAAGATTGACATTGTTGTATTTTGACACAATCTTATCCTTTAAAATAACAACTCTATAGTACACGCAACTGCTGAGATCAAGATAAAACAAGATAGTCTTTGGTTGTATATTTTTACCAGTTTCTCTTTAAATTTTATTTCAATCAAACCATTAATAGAATATAAGGAAAGTACATCTCTCCTGAAAACACCTAGCCCTAAAAATGCCAAAACATAAACACCTAGCCCTTAAAAATGCCAAAACATGAAAATACCTTGCCCTAGAAATGCCAAAACATAAACACCTAGCCCTTAAAAATGCCAAAACATGAAAACACCTTGCCCTAAAAATACTGAAACATGAAAACACCTAGCCCTAACTAGAACTGTCACAAGAGTGACGAATTATACCCCCACAATACAGCTTTGTCACAGAAGTATGGCAACCATAAGAAAGGAATGGCCACAAGGACATAGAGTCGAGTTATTATACAATAACTTGTGTAAATGTATTGTTTTAATAGCATACAAAATGTGTAAGGTTAGAAATTATCAATTATTGTTCAATTTAATAGGTTTAATTCAAACAAAAAAATTGCGCCTGGACAAGCGTAAGAAATAGAAACCATTCAAATGTTCCAAGTCTCACTGTGACCTTGACCTTTGACCTACTGACCCCAAAGTTGAACTTGACCTGTATTTCATGATGTTACAGCTGTGTACCGAAAATTATTTAAATCGGTCAAGCCTTTCATGAGTTATCATCCGGAAACTGTTTTACATTACAGTTCAGTCACTGTGACCTTGACCTTTGACCTACTGACCCCAAAGTCGAACTTGACCTGTATTTGATAATGTTACAGCTGTGTACCGAAAATTATTTAATTTGGTCAAGCCTTTCATGAGTTATCATCCGGAAACTGTTTTACCAGTTCAGAGTCACTGTGACCTTGACCTTTGACCTACGGACATCAAAGTCAAACTTGACCTGTATTTCATAAAGTTGCACGTGTGTACCAAAAATTATTTAAATCGGTCAAGCCTTTCATGAGTTATCATCCGGAAACTGTTTTACAGTTCAGAGTCACTGTGACCTTGACCTTTGACTATTGACCCCAAAGTTGAACTTGACCTGTATTTCATGAAGTTGCACCGGTGTACCAAAAATTATTCAAAAGGGTAAAGTCGTTCATGAGTTATCATCCGGAAACCATGAAAACCAACAGACCGACAAACAAACCGACAAACAAACCGACAAGCTCACTCCTATATACCCCCCCTAAACTTCGTTTTGTAGGGGTATAAAAATATCAAAATATGAAAACACCTGGCAAAACACCAGGGATAAGGTTAGGACATTTTGGAGACATCTAAACAAGAATCTACCTGTGTTTAGCTGAGGGAGAAGAATGTATAAAAATTTTAATGGTTCTTCCATTAAAACTTTGCATTATTTCAGGTATTGATATTACAAGTAACTGAAACAAATAAACTGGTTCAAAGAAATTCCCAAAACACGTGAACGCACATTATGAAACACAGAACATGGATGACAATGCCTTTACTAGGGACAACAACAAACAAAACCCAAGATGAACCACTTAACATCCTGATCAACATTACTGTTTGTAAGATGTCAACTGACACTTGATCAAATACTTTTTGATTAATGTGTGACACAAACTCCAAAATGATGTTTTTTGTTAATTCAAGGGCAATAATTCTTTAAAACACAATAACAATACCCCCACCCACAAACAAATGCACAACTATTATTCTGAACAGCAATACAGTAAGGTATAATGACTTTATGTCATTCATGTGACACAAAATGATCAGATTCTGCTCATTGTACAGTACTACTGAATGTAACAAGGGCCATAATTCTGGTAAAACTGGTTGTTAATCCTTCCTTTATGAACATCTTCACATCAAGGTACATGTAGTTCATCTGTTTGAAGCAAATCCTCCCAACAGTGTTTGAAGAGTTCACACACTAGACTTTGGAACTTTTATAATGGATAGATGAACTGACATACTAACATGAGTTATGTGGCTAAAATCTTACATTCTTTCAATTGTTCTTTTTTGCCACATACTAATACATAACAATATGCAGAGTGCCCAATTTAAATTATGTAACCTTGTTTAATGTGAACAAGGTAACATATGAATTGATTTGTCAATGTAATATAAACGGACAATATATTAAATGAATGATTTATAACATTTCTATACATTATTTGTCACTAACATTACAAGTTACATTTATAATGTATGATTAAGTCTGCATAAAATATAATTTAGCACAACAAATATTTCCACCAACCCTACAAATTTTGAGAAAATACATCTTTTGGACTGTTGATGACACAATGTACTCTGATGCAAAGGAATACATCTGTACATCAAGGTTTTTCTATGAGTGAAATTTAGGAAGATACCGTGATTTTAATTTTGATTTTTTTTAGATTTGCTGGATGTTTACGTCAAAATTTTGTCTTAAACCAATGAAATCAAGAAAACTATTTTAACTTAATATGTTCTTAAATTAATAATAATTCTTAACTACCTAAAAAAAACATTTTATGAACATCAAGGACAGCATGCAAGCATGTGAATTTAAAAATTACCTCATTTTAAATATTTCAATTAGATGGAGCTTTTGTCTTCTTTTTTTGGATGAAAGTTTTAATCGTCAAATTAAATTGACGATGTAAAATAATACCATCCACATTTCAATGGTTTGTAAAGTCATGTGCATGCATAGATCTAGATCGGTTTGCGGTAATATTTCCACTTTAACACATTTAAGAATGAAAAATATCTTTTCCTTTAGATAGAAACAGAGAACAGAACAGAAGTCTTTGTCATTTGTATATAAAAAACTGGACATAACTGCTGATATTTTATAATTATATCAAATGATTTCTTAACAGTACACAGACATTGCTCTATACATCATTAACAAGATGGCAGTTGTTCTCACCTCAGACAGGGTATCTTTGCCTGAGCAGGTGCGTGCAACTGTAATTGCCCGGATGTCAGACCTGCATACATTCCACAAAGGACTGAGTTAATGCCGGGAGATTTTAGTAAAATGGCTGGGTTTTTGGATGACTCACCAGGAGATATTTTTTAGCACGAAATAATGCATTTTTAAGGATGTATTTGACTTTTTTTCTTCGTATTATCACAAGAAAACACTTATTTCAAACATTAGTTTACTATTCCCGTAGTAAATTGGTTCAAAGAAATGCTTAAATCCATGTATCTTTTTACAAGGATCCTTATAGTCCAACGATGATTCCACAGTTTGCATTAAACTTTGAGGAAATGCGGGTCACTAATCATTGCAATATGCAATACACCATTTGACAGCTGATAAATTTGAAAGTGTCACCCGTTATGCACTCTCATCCAATCAGAATGCAAAAGGTTTCCGATTATTTATCACAACATAGATGCGTGATCACATAGACACCCGACAATCAATGTGTAAATATCAAATCTTTCAATTTTGTTAAACTTGGTTAAATGATTTAAATAGCGGCATGTTAGGAGCATAGGGACATATTAGATGGTTTGTTATCTGCTAATCATCGCTGTTTGAAAAGTTTACGAATTGCCGCTATTACTAATACTACCCTTCAGGCAATATACTGATGATAGTGACAATAATACAAACTCATGTCAACACATGAGTTTCGTCACCTAACCCAAGGTCTTTCAAATAGTATGGTCCGGAAACGAGCATAATACGATAAATAACCTGCCTCGGATCACGTGACAAACATCCGGGTACCCGCTATTTTGGAAAAAGAAAGAAAATATTGATACTTTATATCTACGTATATCTCGATATTTTACCAATCAATTTGACCAACAAAGTGATCCTTAATACAATATATGCATTCCCTTATCATTACATGATATTATATTTTACAGATGTTTCGTTTTAGGTGGATTTAAATTACGCATTGGAAAGTTGACCTCATACGAACAGGTTTTTTCACAAATGACCAAAAGCCGAAAACCGACCTAATTTTAGCGCTTCTTTCCTACTTGCATGGTGTTTATGGGATTGATGTAACATCTTTTTCTCATAGATTTACGTCTAATGTACTTCTGTTATATCTTAGATTTTCGTATTTCACCCGTATTTTAATTTTCTGGGACGGTTAGATCTGTTCAAAATCTAAAAACGGCGTCAATGGTGATTTTTTTTGCAATACGGTTATATTTTGTGCACAGGTTTTCACTATATATTTAGGGTCAAATGATGGAAAATTGCTAATTAAAATGTAAATTAAGAGTTATTTTTCAACGGATATGAATTAGATTTTCGTTTTTTTATTTGATAACATAATAACATACAGTTTTGTAAGACCAGTATCGCGAGTCAAATTACCATCCATCGCTAAAATGCGCAAGACGGAATAGCATGGACCGTGTTTAACTCGCGTTAAAGATAAAAGTTAATTATATATAGAGGTTTAATTTCAGTTTTACAGAAAATTTCATCAGCTTTCCAATTATACCATTTTTTTTATTAAATGTGGTATTTAAATGACACAATCACTGAATGACGGGCAGTTTTGCATACAACTATCGGACAAATACCAGTTTACTCGCTCGGTGTGATAAATGCACGGTGTGATAAACGCTTCCAGGTAAAAATTGATAACCGAGACAAAATTGTCAGTATGATAAGACATTTATACAGGGTGTTTCCGGACCACACTATTTGAAAGACCTTGCCTACCCGACTATACACAATACTAGTACGTCTTTATCACGTGTCAGGGTATTGACCATGTAATAAAGGTTGATATTTTGTGAATCTCATATCAAATGGGAGAACCTGGCAAATATCTGGAGAACAACATGTATGCTGACCTGATCAATGCCGATATTTATCTAACGTCATGCGGCACAACATGATCCGATGTCATTTTCCAAGTCATATCAGACTGTGCTATGTTAGTGGCTTAATTAAACATACTATTTTACTCATTATTTATAGAGAAAAAATTGTGTCATGTTAGACTGTAAGATGTACCTTTCAACTATTAATTCCGAGAGTGTTGGTTCATCATACACGGGCTCTGGTGATGGTTCCTTTATGGCTTCCTCTGTGGTTTGTTCTTGAATTTCTGCAGACTCTGAATCTTCTGGCTGGGGAGTGTCACTAGGACCAATCGAATTGAGTGCATCTTCTAATTTTTTAGCACTTCTTTTCTCGCCTTTTTTCGTTTTTCCATCGCCTTTAGTTGCCATGTTGAAAATTTGCAACCACTGTAAACAATTACAGGACCGCACTGAATCACGGACCTGAATATTGAAAAAATAAATAAAAAATAAAAAAGAAAAAAAGATATTGGCATTTTTGCACAAATGTTAATACAAAGGAATGTAAAATAGCAACGATCAGTGTTAATGTGAATCATATTAATTTTTTTAAACTTTATTTTGGCGGGCTATTTTACCGGTTACCGGGTTCCTACAGCATACCAGGTTTCCGCATCTGATTAAATAGTTTTATACGACACGGGAAGACAATGAGAGTAGTTTATATAAAATTGATACTAAACATGTTAGAACCAAAAATAGGTTGAATGTTGTTGCAAACACGGACCTATATAAGCACATATATTCTCTAAATAATGAGATGAACAAAACTGTGTAGGAATGTGGCACAATCATTATGTAACCTCAAAACAGTAAAAGCTATTTGCTTTCATTTAAGAATCAATTTATTTTCATTATTTAAGGTAGCTATCGATACTAATTTGCTTTAAAATCGCAAATTTCTGTTGTTATGCATTATCTTATGTTCAATTTAACTTCTACGTATAAGCGAAATCAAAGATGCTGAAAAAATAATTAAAATGTGCTTTATGAACCGTTAAAGTTGACAGCGTCGCGCTCTATGTCACAGATGCTTGTGGTATGGACTCGCGACCCAATCTATTCTTGTCCCATGTTGTACGGAACGTATTTATAGACATTGTCACCATAAATATGTGATCAGTAAGTAAATACTATAGAATAAGGAATTGCATCTGTAATTGGTTAGCTTACACGCAGTTGTAGGATGTATTTAAAGATACTGCAGTGAGCAGGTGCGAGGGTCAGGCCTAAGGGGGTGAGGTCCAGACCCCAACCATCTGTGCTCTATGTGTGTCAGTAACCGTTCATAGCTTCGCCCCTTTTGAGGCGCCGATAAGGGATAATCAATAAACTGTTAGAGTCGACCGGCATTGATCAGTTAATTGTTTCGATAATTAGATGTGCACGCTTACCAATTCAGAAATTATAAATGAAATTGATTTTTATGCGTATTAATAAACATGGGAAACAAGAGAAACAAAAGGCAAAAAACAAAAAAATCAGATTTTGCCGAAGATGAAAAGAAAAATTAAAGGAACTTGAAAGGAAACTGGTTTTCAGAACCAAGTTCTACGACTGAGTCTATTGACAGTTCATGTGAAATGCACAGCGCTTCATTTCACAAACTTTGTAAATTTAGTGACAATCAAACATCAAAGGCCACATTGAAAATAAGTTAATGTTTCGCATGTCTTAATGTGTTAACCTTCAGTAAATAAAGATTATTATTATTATTATTATTATTATTATTATTATTATTATTATTATTATTAAATGAGGATGACTGCTGTGTTCCGTCTGCTGTTTAAATTTAGTTTTAATTTTGAACAGATTTGATAAGCAAAAAACATATAATTGAAATCGTTCTAGTCAAAAAGTTTCTTTCACAACAGTACAGTTAACTATCATGGTATTCAAGTGAATTTGCGTTCTTGACAAAGTCATTTTTAGCAATTTTCAGAAGCTTTTATTATATTATATCTAATAATTTGTATAAAACAATTGCACAAAGGGCACTGCATGGTAGTTGTGTTTATTATTTACAGATGTTGCCAAATTTTATTCATCGCCTTATTAGCTCAGATTACTAAATTAATTACTTTTTTTTATAAAATCGGATTTTTAACTAATTATATTTTTTAAAAGTTATATCAGGGCTGGTTATATCAAATGCTTAAAAACCATTAACATGTTTCAAGTCGTTTACAACAGCTTCGAGTGTAATAATTATCAATTACCCCGCTGACTCTACTGCAGATATAAGTTCTCGTTAGAATTTCTCCATTTCCCCCGCTGTGTACCTCGTCTTGTCGAAATACCGTAGTGGCAATAAATCACGAAGAAAAAAGTTGTAAATCTCGCATTAAAATGATTTTGTGGGCGGATCTTGTATGTTTTCTGATATGACAGGGTTAAGTATTGAATGAATTATCATATAATTGTACTTATGTATAATTGGATGCATTTAAACGGGTTTTGTTTCATATAATCAAATCAAATTATGAGTGTCTTTAGAAATCGGTGTTTTTTGACACTTGCTTTGAATGAAGATGTGTCAACTTTGAACAAGTATAATTTTGTTAATTGGAGGTCCATTCACATGGGGTTTGGACCAGTTTAAAGGATATTTTATTACAAAGGGGTCCGTGTCAGGAATTTTTGATCGAACAGAACAGAACATATCTTTTATTTCACCCAGGTATTTAACAATACAACATGGGGTTATGAAAAAATATAAACACATATATTACGATAGTTCTGGTTTCCAACAAAAAAGAAGAAATATTGGGATAGTTTTTACTGGTAGAGAGGGGAAGCTTTTTCACGTTTACTAAAGGAAACATTATCCTAGTTTCTTACGGTATTAATACAAATACATTTCCTTCCAAGTACTTAAATCTAGATTACTTCATCATTGTATTGATAATAAACAAATTTGCACGCTTAGTTGACCTATATTGTTATCGTGGGAGTTGATGTATTAATAAGATGCACAATAATCCCGTGCAGAAAAGTAGTCCGGTCGCTTGAATGAAAACTTGTAGTAACATACGGTAGAGTGATTTCATTGAATAGTTGACTCAGTGTGTTACATGTTGTTTGATTTCAATTGCTTAAAAAAAGGTGTGTAATATGAATGAAATTCCATAGTATTGACAATAAATTCAGAGTAGGATTGTTGATAATTAATATAAAAGGAAATTGGAAATTAAAGTGTGCTGCAAAATTTCATTACTGGATAATGGATTTATTGCTAATAGATTACACAAAGTGAGTATTGATGCATTGAATACTATGAAGAATATGCATATCGCGTTTGGATATGAAAATACAAATTTAAACAATAACAGGAGAGCATAGGTATACATTTGTTGTCTATTCGCGGTGATATAGGTTAATAATTTATTAACGAAATAAATGCGTAAATGCGGGCTCTGCTTTATTTTATTGTTGACATAATAATTCTGATAAATTTACATAATCATTTCAAAGTAAGAATATCTGTACTTGAAAGAATTTTCTTAAAACAGTTATCACTATTTTCAATTGTACTGGAGCTAATAAAGTTATGTCTAACCTGCTGGAAAAAAGCACATTTAAGGAGACAGTTTCTTCACAGTTAGTAAAAATACATTTCCTATCAATGAGTGTCGTTCCATCCCACCTGCCCGTCTCAATAGGTAATTTATGATTTGTGGTTCTAGTATTTGCGTAATAGTCTGAACGTGGTAGTAAAGTGAGATATTTTTCAAGTCCAAAACTGTTTTTAAAACTCTTATATATTAAACCTTTTTTGGACTGATTGAGTTGTTGGTACCAAGATTGCTTAAACTGATCTATCAAAATTTGTTTCACCTGCTTATGGATATTTGACAGAGTAACATTTTTCTGATTTATCCAGACATCTGTCATTCCAACTGAATTAAGAATGTTTCTGTTATTTACAATTCTGGCCCCAAATACAATTATTTTAGTTTTGGATAAATTTACCTGTAGATGCCAGGTATCACAGTAATCACTGAATATGTCTCAACAGTTCTGTAGATCAGCTTCTGAGTCAGATACTATTATGGTATCATCAGCATAGATTAAGAGTAACAGTTTAAGCCATGAATTTGCATTATTAGGGTCTCTTAATTATATGCCTATGCCACCATAAATTGATATATTGGTCAGGGGATTAATTATCTTTAAATACGTAACAAGCGGTCAGAAAAAAGGATGCATTTTCTTTGATGTTAATTTTTGTTTGTTTGGATAATATGGAAATTCTGTGACACAAATCCCTAGACATTATAATTATATGCATCTTTCATGAATTTGGTGGTAAAAAATCGAAAAAATGGCTTTACTATCGGTGTTCAAAATTTTACGAAATTTATCAAATATCATACAATATCAAAGGCAAAAAAAAAACAAAAAAAAACGTTTTAAAAGTCATGAAACGACTTGTTTTAGTCATTATATATATTTAACTCCACTGAACCGACCCTAAACCGCTGTTCCTGTTTAAAATTTAGAATAAAATTGCTTTATGAAGGATGTCTGGAATTTCATTTATAGCAATCGTTTTGTCTATTCAAAATCTTACTTTGTATCCGTGATTGTTTTCATTTTAAAGAACATTTTGTTGAAATATAGATAGTACTTCACTTGCATCAGGATTTATTAGATATTAGATACCTGCTTGCATATAAGAAAATTCAAAAGCAGTCATTCAATACCGTTTATCCGACAGCCGTTCGCATAGCTCCTTTTCAAAGCTATTTTTAAATACACTACTATAAAATCGGTAAAACCCGGTACTTAACTGCATTACCGAAGCATGAGTTTCTTATTCAAGGGACACGTAATCAGTGTGACTACTTTCTTTTTCAAGCATTATACTGCGTATCTGATTGTAAAAAGGAAGTGAGAACTCATACCATGATGGAGTTTGATATTTTGGAAAGTGTTTGTAATGTGCTTAATTTGACAGTAATTGTAATTTGTGTACCCATGAAATTACCTCAGATTAAGTCGTCTTTTGCATCTATGGATACGAGTGGAATCAGCTTGAGCAGCGTAATATTAGGGCTTCTTGGGTAAGACCAAAATAATGTGAGCATGTAAAACGTCTTGACATTAAACGTAACTTGTCCGTTTTAAATACATGTACTAATTTTACTTAGCTAAATGTGTGAAATCATTTTTCTTATCTGAATTATTATTTCATAAATATTTTAGATATTCGGCTCTGTTTTGCTACGGTTTTTCACAGCATTATCCAGTGGGCATGTACATGGAACAAGGAATTTTACTTGTACAAAGTGAGTAAGGCATATATTTGTAAAAATGATGCACATTTTACGTCTTACTAGTGATAAAATAGAAGTGCCATTTTAAGACTCGGCCGTTGGCATTATGAATACATGTAGTAATCATTTATATTTCAAATATTTGTGTGAGCACATTTTCTTGTTGTAAATCTTAAATTTACATATTTCAAAAATAAGTATTGCCTCGAAATGTATAAAGCAATAAAATATGATTCACCTGTTAATTTGTGAAAAATTAGAGTACTTTTCTTGTTTCTTTTCAGACCTGTTTCTACTTAGCCTGATAATTTACACTCGAAATATGATATCACCGAAGGTTTTCATTCTGTTTACTCTGTATCCTTTTGTTGACGCCAGCTTGTACAGTTTGTAGAAAAATACTCTTTTGTTGGTGTGTAAGCATTTCATTTGATTCAAATTGTAATTGTCCCAAGAAAACCTCAGCTCAGCTGTAAAATAATCAAAGCTGTGATCGTTCATACCTGCGAACAATACGACTGACTTCTCATGTGCCGATAGCTCCAGACAGTAAATCACACAATTAGAGGACAGCTCCAGACAATAAATCACGCAATTACGCAGAGGGCAATACTTAAAAGATGATTAATACATTCTATATTCGCTGCATAGTGACGAAAATTGACTTGTAGGTCTAGTTCTTCGTAACCAATAACACTAGTATAATAACCGAGACTTTGTTCTTTAACCATAGGTCCCGTATCATCAGTTATACATTGTACTTTTGGGCATCTATAGCCTTATTAATCCTACTAATATTAATAAATGGATTTGCCTTAAACAACTTACCAGATATGTGATTAGCTGCACAACTGTGGCATTCAGGCTCCTACCGGATTTCATTTTGAAATCAGTTGTAGTAAGTTCTTCTTAAGTATTTTACACCTAATACGTCTACAATTTACACAAGTATTCCCACGACCTATGTTCCCATATGAAAACCTAGGTTCTCACTTAAGAACCAAAGTTCTCAACCGAAAACCTTTGTTCTCACTGAAAACCTACGTTCTCACTTGAGATCACAAGTTTTTTTTGAGAACCTAGGTTCTCAGAATATGATTTTATGAAAATACGTCCCAACGTGAATAATGGATATGGAACAGAAGTAATACTGAATACACATAACTTATTAATAACAAACCAATATAAACAAATTCTATCAGTATTATAGGGACACATGATTAACACGGTCTGTAAAATATTCAACATACGCGCTCAGTGAAATGAACAAGCAGATAATCGATAATCATTCAGGCAATAAAATCTTATGCGCTCAGTTTACGTCACAAATAGATAACCAATAAAAACATGAGCGCTCACGCGTTCGTTTATCTGAATGCAAGGGATGACGACCAATGAAAATGTGTGATCTTGATGGTAGCTGTCCGATAGAAACCTATGATCTCAGTCCTACTTCCAGTTTGCGCCGTGCAAAACAAAACCTATGACCTCAACTGAGAACATAAGTTTTCTGATAAGAACTTATGTTCTCATAATATATACTTAAGGACAAAAGTTCTGTCCGGTTCAAAATTGTTTAATTGAATTTTAATTGTACGTTACTTTTAATTTTTTATTTGCAAATTCATAGTTTGAGACTAATTGCTACATCACAAGGTGTAAAGAATTATTCTTGACAAAACATTTATTAAATCAACCTTGAATTTTACATTTATCTAAATTTTTTGTACATAAAGCTTATTATCACAAAAAATTCAAGTAATATTTGTTACCAAAGGATAGTCCTATCGAAAGACGTAAAAATATTAGACAAATACTCAACGTATGTGTGCAGACGGCCACTGAGAACCTAGGTTTTCAAAACAAAAATTGTGATTCCAAGTGAGAACGTAGGTTTTCAGTTGAAAACCTAGGTTCTCATATGGGAATATAGGTTTTGGGAATACTTGTGCAAATTGCTGGTCATATACGTCGATTTAAAACGTTTCAATATTCCTACTCTAGATAATTACCTAAAATATTGTTATAAGTACCATCAATTGTGTATTTTAAGCAGACTATGTCTTTGTTATACGCCCTAAGGGACGTCTTATGGGAACACCTGCAGCGGCGTTTCATATGATCTTCACCAAACTTGCTGAACATGTTTGTGGGCATAATGTCTCAGCCAGACTCTATAACCAGCTAAATCGCACAGGGCACTTTTGGATTATGGCCACTGATTCATCGAAAAATGATGAAATAACCCTTCTCAGCTCTATAGTTAAAACAGGTAAATAAGCCTTGTCCGCTCTATAGTTCAAACATGTTTTACAAAACCTTTCATCTGCCAGATACTGAGTTATGCCTCCTTGACGGGCGTATTTTGTGACAGTTTGACACTCTTGTCGTATTACTGGAATCATTCTGTCGGTCGGTTGGTCCAATTTTATAACATAGGTAGTATGAACTCCTCATTCATGTGCTCAAAGGATTGCAATGAATATTGATTGACATAATTACCATCAGTAATAGATGTGCAAGACACATCCCTTTTCATGTATTCATCAATTTGTTGCAGAGTTATCCCCCTTTTGAGTTATTATTATTATTTTTATTGCATCAATTTCATGCAGCATAGGTAGTTTGTAGTTTTCAAAGGATAACATTGACTAATGACACAAATAACCACCATGCATAGTAGATGTGCAGACCCAGTTATAGTGTTGTTTCGTTATGTGCCTTTGAAAGATATTTCTATTACATTAATTCCATGTACTTTATGTGTTTCCAGTTAGCTGTTGCATAGAAATGCCCCGTATAATTTAGATGCGAATTCTGGTGACATAAAACCATCGACAACTATAACTTTTAATTTGGGACAATACGCCTTTGCGAGGGGATTTAAATCACAACAATAATACATGTAGCTCTAGTTTCAATAACTCACGTTTCATTTCAGTTTACGAAGACCCCACTAGTAGTGTCAAGCAAACTGACCCAGATTACAGCCTTATATAACAGTAAAGATCCTGGCAAGCTCAGTGCAGCGACATGGGCCATGGCCGCGTATGGATCTATCGGTAATTTTCTTTCTTAATTGAGGAATTTCAGGCATGTTTTTTGCTAATTTTCAGATATTGTAATGATTGTATTCATTTTATTGCATTTTAGGTCTATTTTATTCTAATGAGTATGTATTCCTATGTATGAATTCCACATTGTTTTGAAGTAACTTGAAGTAACTATTAGTTTAAAGGACGTGTGTTAAAACTAAGAGATGTTTTTAAACATTGTCAGCAGAACAAAACAGTTGTAAAATTGTTTTATTAAAAAACATTTGCTGTTCTCATCTAACTGCATTGTTCTCTATTTTAGCGAGAATGGTTACCTGTATTTTGATGACAAGAGATTGGTTACTCTTGCTAAACTATACATGTGCAGCTTCTTTGAGCTCAATCGTCGTTGCTATGATTCTTTACTACTCACATGTGAACGAAAACTCTGCAAAAAAGATAAAATGATGTGATAGAAACATTCCATTACCAGGAAAAACCCAACATAATAATGTTTCGGCAAAATCAGTTCTTCCTGTTATGTACGTGTGTATTCTGGCTTTTGTAACACTTGTGAACTGACGGAGACTGGAATGTGAAAATGTCATAATCAATGTCAGTCAGGAATTTTGGCAATTAGTTTGCAAAACTGAACAAATACAGTCCAATTTTCATCTCTCGTGCTAAAAAAACCTAAAGCTGTTAAAATCAAAATTGGAAACTGTATTCAAAACTGTATACATATTTAAAATTTTAGTTTCAAAATCAGGGAAGTGTGTGAAAAAAAAAATAATAATAATATCAAACGGGGTCCAGTACCAAAGCGAAGCCTGCAAAACTTGCCCATACAAAAGTGTACACACCAACACATGGTCACACACTCTACTGGCCGGCACGCAAGGTCAAAGACGTAAACACACAATCATGTACAAACACAACATATCCATATAATCACAAATACAATGCAAACTTACACGGCAAACGAACAACTAACGGATACACAGTGGCACCGCCTTAGAACAATTAGTTGCAAACACCACTGGGGGATTTTAAAACGGTTTTCTATTTTAACCTCACTTGCCCCCAGCATGTTCCAAAATCACAGGACAGTGTAAATAAAGTAATCCCGCTAGGTGAATCTCTAACAACGCAATGGAAACAAAAGGCATGGTATGTAAAACACAAAAATGCTCGTGTATAAATATATAAAAAGCAAACCTTGAGAACCAAGAGTCAAGTTCAGCCAACGTCGAAGTTTAAATCTTCATACAAAACTGTAAACATGGTCAAAATTTTATTGGTCGGCCAAGGTCAAAGTTGTAAACTACATGCAAAACTATCCATATAATTCTAAATTCATTGAAACTTTACAGCCGACACCTGTCAATATATGTTTAAACAATTAGTGCGTTGATTTTCTTTTTCTATTTTATACATTGCAGTAGCTGCAAAAACAAACAGATCAGTAGGTCAGTGTCAAGGTCGGCCAGTGTCGAAAATGAAATGTACATTGCAAATCTGTATACATTGTCCAAATTTCATACATGGGGCTTCGTACATGACGTATGCTTCCCTGTTTGATTGTGTCCGACGGAAGAGGGGAGGACTCTGTGATGGGCAGTTTTTAAATGCCACTGGGACAAAATGTTTTGCATTTCTGTCCTCTGGCATGTTCCAGAACCAGGGCCCTATTAAGGTCTCATGGTGCACTGCTTGATTAAAAGGCAATTGAAGACATACTTTTTTTGGTTCTCAAGGTTTGCTTTTTTTATTTTATACACGAGGATTTTTAGTTTTTTACATACCATGCTTTGTTTCATGCGGATGTGTTGAGATTCACCTAGCAGGGATACTTTTTACACTGTCCTGTGACTTGGAACATGGTGGGGGTAAGAGTGAGGTTGGGTGCGCACCCTAAACCGGTTTAAGGTCCCCAGTGGTTTTTGCCACTGACCGTTCCAATGGTTGCCCACGTTCCAGTTCAAGAATTTTCGTTTTGTCCTGGAGTATTTGTCTTCGTATGCAAGGAGGGATTTTGGTGTGAGTTTTGTTGCATGGTTGTTGTGTGTGTGACGTGCATGGGCGTGTACGCCATGTGTGTTGTAGTAGTGCACTTCCTTTGGGTGACTGTAAGGTACGTTTTGGGAAGCTTTTTTTTGGTACGTGGCATTCCCTAGATTGATACCACTTTTTGTTTTCAAAAAGGAAAATAGGTCCAAAGGTTAAGTGACCCGGGCGGGAACTTGAACTCAAGGCGTATGATTTGAGCAATCTTGGAACAGGACCACTAGACATTGCTACAGGCAGAAAATTGCTCGGGGACTTGTGGTCTGAGAAAAGAAGATGTTTTTAAAGATGTTCCTATATACCTCTATTTAGAGTGACCCTCGTGGGGGAGGTCAGTATAGACCCGGGGTCATGATTTAAACAATCTTGGTAGAGGTCCACTAGGCAATGATAAATGTAAAATATCTAAGCTATTGGCCTTGTGGCTAAGAGAAGATATTTTTTTAAAAATCCGAAAGAAATCTATGTATAATCAAGTGACCCCCATGGCGTAAACTTTTATTGGTCGGCCAAGGTAAAGTTGTAAATCATAAGAAACTATCCATATAATTCTAAATTCATTGAAACTTTACAGCCGACAATGTCGATATATGTTTAAACAATTAGTGCGTTGATTTTCTTTTTCTATTTTATACATTGCAGTAGCTGCAAAAACAAACAGATCAGTAGGTCAGTGTCAAGGTCGGCCAGTGTCGAAAATGAAATGTACATTGCAAATCTGTATACATTGTCCAAATTTTGACCATGAAGCTCAAAAAAAGACAAAAGAGACAAAGGTCTTGAACTCAAGGCGTATGATTTGAGCAATCTTGGAACAGGACCACTAGACATTGCTACAGGCAGAAAATTGCTCTGGGACTTGTGGTCTGAGAAAAGAAGATGTTTTTAAAGATGTTCCTATATACTCTATTTAGAGTGACCCTCGTGACGGGGGCGGTCAGTATAGACCCGGAGTCATGATTTAAACAATTTGGTAGAGGTCACTGGGCAATGATAAATGAAAAATATCTAAGCTATTGGCCTTGTGGCTAAGGGAAGATATTTTTTTAAAAATCCGAAAGAAATCTATGTATAATCAAGTGACCCCCATGGCGTAATTTAAATTGAGTAGGACAGGATAAACAGGAGCGCAGAGGAGCAAACATTTATGCTTGTCTGTATTTCCTAAGGTGCATGACTTGAAAAACTACAAATTATCTAAATAACCGAAGTATCATGAAAATCAGTCAAGGGATTCAAAAGACATGGAGCGGACACGAATTCATACGGACGAACCTTCGAAGGACGGACGGACAGATGAACGCCTTTCAAAACCAGACTAAAATTTAGATTTATTTAATTCAATATACATGTAATTCAAGGGTTAAATTTATTTTAAAAAATTAGAAGAAAACTCCGGAACTCGTTTTTAAGGTTATAAGTCTTATACTGTAAAAAATGTTACCTTGAAGAACAACTTTTGAAAAAAACTGAAAAAAGGGACCTAACTTTTCAAGAAAATATCCAAGAGTTACCATCCTTGCACTCAGCATTACTTCACATCTCTTTATGTTTAAAGTTCGGTTCCATTTGTTCAATTAGTTAAGTTTGAACAATATTTATTTCAAGAAAAACGATGGCAAATAACGTTGGAACCATGAGTCCAAAAGTTATAATTCTTACACTGAGTACAATTCACATTATCATCCATATATCTTCCAAGTTTCAACAAAATTCACTGAAAGATGTTTGAGAAATGTTGGACAAATTATACCTTTTAAAGTTGGGATAAAGGGGAGATCATTTAGCTACCAAGCGTAAAGTGTAATATATTATTGCGCTGTGCACAAGTTCAAATTGCCACATTCCATTATGAGTTTCATGCAACTTCTTGCATTTCATGGGAAAGGGAAGATAACGAAGCTGACAAGTGTTCAAGGGCTAATATTGTTGCACTTTGCACAATTCACATTCTCATTCATACAACTTCTTGCATCAGTTTCCGAAGAGCGCTACGGACTATGTTTGGTAAAGTATGCCTATAAAATGGGAAAGGGGAGATAACTCTGCTGTTAAGGATTCAAGGGCTAATATTGTTGCACTGTGCACAATTCACATTCCCATTCTTATATCTTGCAAGTTTCAACAAAATTCCTTGAAAGAAGTTTGAGAAAGTGGGACAAATTATACCTTTAAAGAAAGGTATCAAGGGTTAGCATCCTTAGCTACTAAGAGTTCTTAAATCTCTTTATGTTTGAAGTTCCAGGGTTCAATTTGCCACATTCCATTAGTTCCGAGTTTGATACAACTTATTGCATCAGTTTCCAGAAAACTTCCCGGACAATGTTTGGAATGGGCCTAAAAAATGGGAAAGGGGAGATAACTCTGCTGTCAAGTGTTCAAAGGCTAATATTGTTGCACTGAGCACAACTTCACATTGTCGTCTATCACTGTTCCAAGTTTCATTAAATAATATCCTGTAGTTTCTTTCCGAGTTATGCGCCGAACAAAATTTGGTAAAGGTAAAAGGACGATAATTAAGCTGTTGAGTGCCCAACGCCAGTAAAAGTAAGTTAATTTAGGTTTCGGATGATCAGTGCAAGATACAGATATGAAGCGTCCCACATTCCATTATACCCCGAGCTTATACATGACAGGTGTATAGTAGCATACTTGGGACATCAGTTTGCGAGACATAAACCGGACTTAACGTTCCCTGTGTTTTTGCCATGACCGTTCAGGGTCCAAAGTGTTCCATTAATTGCGTTTTGATAGCTTCTTTGCATGCTAAGTGTGTTCAAGGGCTAATATTGTATATGTGTGCTGTGTACATGACTTGTGTGTGTGACATGTGCGGTGTGTGAGTGTGTGCAGGTTTGATTAAATAATAGTGCTGTGGGGTTCTTTTTGGGGAGGGCGGGTTTATGGTACGTGGAATTCAATATTTGGTAAACTATTTTGTTTTTAGTCTCATCCGAAAGACTGTTTGTAATTTTAGTTGGTCAGCCCCGGGAATCGAACCCTCTACCCCGAGATCTCGTGCTCTACCGATTGAACTAACCGTACTGCCCTCTAACATAATCAAGTGTTTATATGATATCGAAAAGTATAAAATGATGCGTTTTGTTGAAAGGGAAGTAACCACTGCGGGCAGTTTGCTGCTTACGGTATGGTACGGGAAATACTCGTGTATTCACGTCGGCGCTACCGTCAAGCGTTTAGACATTGAACGGAAGAAATCTGTCAACATTTGTCAAAACTTCTTGTTGAAGTCGGTTTACTCTTATACTTAACTGATACATCTTTAAGTTGATAGTCATCTTATTGGTTGCTAACCCATTTTGTCATCCAAAGTGAATGTCAGTTTCGTAGTCTCTTTGATTAGATTTGTCTTCTGTCACAGTCAATAAGCGTCTGGTAATACTGACGATGGAGGCGTCTGCAAATATGGAGACCTTGTGTAATTTTCTTAGTATGACAGTTGTTGTTCTTTGTATAGTCATGAAAGTGCCACAGATAGTTTCAGCTTTCAGAAAAGGAGACACTGTAGGGATCAGTCTGGGTAGTGTTTTACTGGAACAATCTGGGTAAGTTGCATTGCCAGGCTGTTGTTGATCATGTTAATGGCAATGATGTTGTTATTCTTGATTCATACATCTCATTGCCATGTAGATAATATTTGCGACATATTATCTTATGACACTGGCATGTAAGTCAATCAATTTTAGTTTTTTCTACCATAGAATTGTAAACAATCAACATTTATAATTTGCAGCTGTTTAAACACAGGAAAATACAGGCATAAATGCGGATTAAACCTAATTAAGGTGCATAATTTATACGCAAAATTCCCTTAAACATGAAATCTTGTCCAAAATAAATTCAATTTGAGCCTCAAGAAACAATCAAAGTCATAAACCAGGGCCGTATATTAATATCGCCCTGCACTACCTTAGTTATATAGAAGCCAAAAACAGTTAAGTTCAGATAAAATCCTTGTTGCAACAGTCAACTTCATTTTTCTCAATATACGTTCGGATTATGACGATATTTCATAGCCAAAACGGTATAGAAACACATATTATTTTGCTATTCATGGACATTTGTCATCTTTCTACATCTATCCCTTTTCCTGGCCAGTAATCTGATATAAAATTTATAGGACTGTTTATGTTAAAAGTTTGAACTCAAGTTATTTCTAGAACAAAAGTATAGATCTACCATTGTTCCAAAAAAATGCAAAATGTTAAAATCTTAGCATATTTTATGACACAAGTTATAGAGACACGTGGAAACCTTTATGAAATAATTAATATTGTTCAGATGGCTATTTTGAGTATCAAAGTATTGGAAGCACACAAACTGAAATGGAAAGTATAATTGTTCTTTCTGATGATCATTACATTAATTAGTATTCCCGGAAAAATGAGGTCACGAGTATCAGTGGCGAAAGCTTCTGAAGACTTTGAACATGATACCATGTTAAAGATGAACCATTTGGTTAACAATTTTTAAAAATTAAATACTTTTTAGTTTATCAAATACTCTAGGATTGACTTCATCCAGAGACATTTGATTATAATTTGACCCTATCACCCCAAGTTTGAGAAAGACACAAATCGAAATCATACCTTTTCAGGTTAATCTAGACATTGCAGGGTAAGATGGCAATGATGTTGTTATTCTTGATTCATAAATCTCTTTGCCATGTAATATGATTTAATCTCAGAAAATTTAGGAAAGCCATCTTCCTCAATGAATAATTTCAGCCCCAGTCTCTGTTCCAACTAAACAGAAATATGATATGAAATCAATGACGAAGCAATAGATATAAGAACAAGTTGTTGAGAAAGTCAGTTAAATCATAAACAATTTCATTGTATATATATCGGCCTAAAATTTTCCTTTAACCTATGGCGATGTTGAGTAACAGATAATAAATTTTATACTTATGTAGAATCAAGTTATAAGAATAGTTATATTGATTGTTTTTCTCTGTTTCAGTTACTCAATTCTGTTGTCCTACAGCTATGCAATGGATTATCCTGTAGCCACTTACTTAGAAACAGCTTTCCTGTTGCTACAAAGTGAGTTGTGAAGCAATTGCAGGGTCTTCTTGAAGTTGTTTTTGACAGCATTTTACTTGCATGTGTACATGTTATTTTAAAGCCTTTATAGTGAGTGATGGGCACATGTTCTGAAAATTAACTGATTTGTCAAGCAAAGAATGACACAATTTTGTTGTTGTCTGTGAAGCAGATTGATGATATACAGGATTACTTCATTGTTGTCTGAACAGTTTATACTAATTCATTTATTCTCGATTGCAAAACAAGTTCTTATAAATAACTTATATTAATTGCTCTCGAGACTCATTCCAGATGGAATCAACCTTGAAGAGAGAGAGAGGCAATGTGGAATTATTTGTGTCTTGCCTAAGGACACATGGCAATGGTAGGGATCGAACCCGGGGCCCTTCATTCCTGAGGCGAATGCGCTACCATGGCTGTCCATCTGTTTGTCAGAATGTAACATTATCTCGACTGCCTGTAACCAAGGTCTTTCAAATAGTATGGTCCAGGGATTGACTTAAGAAACCTGCCTCGGATCACGTGACAAACATCCGGGTACACGCAATTTTGGAAAAAGAAAGAAATTATTAATACTTTATATCTACGTATATCTCGATATTTTACCAATCAATTTCACCAACAAAGTGATCCTTAATACAATATATGCATTCCCTTATCATTACATAATATTATATTTTACCGATGGTTGGATTTAGGTGGATTTACGCATTGGAAAGTTGACCTCATACGAAAGGGTTTTTTCACAAATGACCAAAAGCCGAACTGGCCTAATTTTAGCGCTTCTTTCCGACTTGCATGGTGTTCATGGGATTGATGTAACATCTTTTTCTCATAGATTTAAGTCTAATGTATGTCTATTATGTCTTAGATTTTCGTATTTCACCCCGTATTTTAATTTTCTGGGACGGTTAGAACCGGTTCAAAATCTAAAAACTGGCGTCAATGGTGATTTTTTTTTTGCGATACGGTGATATTTGTGCACAGGTTTTCACTATATATTTAGGGTCAAATGATGGAAAATTGCTAATTAAAATGTAAATTAAGAGTTATTTTTGAACGGATATGAATTAGATTTTCGTTTTTTTATTTTATAACATAATAACGTACAGTTTTGTAAGACCAGTATCGCGAGTCAAATTACCATCCATCGCTAAAACGGCAAGGACGCGGAATAGCGTGGACCGTGTTTAACTTCTAAAGAGTAATAGTTATTCATATATAGAGGTTTTAATTTCAGTTTTACAGAAAATTTCATCAGCTTTCCAATTATACCATTTTTTAAAATTAAATGTGGTATTTAAATGACACAATGACGGGCAGTTTTGAATACAACTTTCGGACAAATATACCAGTTTACTCGCTCGGGCGTGATAAATCCACGGCGTGTGATAAACGCTTCCAGGTAAAAATCGATAACCGAGACAAGATTATCAGTACGATAAGACATTTGTAGAGGGCGTTTCCGGACCATACTATTTGAAAGACCTTGCTGTAACGTAGTATCCTTGGAAGGGATTGACTTAAAACTTGTCATACAGGTGGATAGCACTAAGTAGAAGTGCAGTTCACATACTCTGCTTGAAATGTTTTATTCTCTCCGAAGGGAAGCATCTTTGTCTTGCTCTATATGTCTGCAACCACTGGCTGGAATTCAGTGAAACTATACGTTAAGCTGCAATATCAAGATAAGTGTTTGCTCTAAGCATGTTCTGGCTCAGTTATTTTGTTGCATAGTTTTGGCCCTTTGATTGTTACAGTTAATTGTGATAGTACATGACTGTATATTCAGCATCTTTTCTGTCTGCACATATTCTTAGAGACCTCTGCAGGAATCTTAATGAAGGTGCATGGGAAGCTTTAGTAACATGAGGAGCTGCACATTATCAGCATGCTCTGGTTGGATTATTTTTCTTCTAAAGACATCTGGCTCATTGATTTATATTGCTACTTCTAGTATATTTTCATACTTGTAGGTACTTTGTATGTCCACATAATGTTCTGAGTAACCACAGGCTGAAATTCAATGAAACTATGATGATCTTCAATTTGATGTGTTTTGCCTCCATTCTGACAAAAATTAAAAATCAATGTACTTTTACTTTGTTTTCTGCGACCGTGTTGTTAACCTTGTATACGTCATTTCTTTGCGTATCTACATGTACTAATTTTGTTGATATCGCCGACAATATAATCACTTAAAATTGTAACAGCTTAGCTACCGGTAACTACATTCAAAATCATAACCATATTCATTTCTCATTGCTGATAGACCAGTAACTGTTGCTCTCAAAGGTATAGTACAGAACGGTCCATGACCTGAAATGGTGTTATGCTGACAGATATGGTTAACATTTAATTTATTTGCAATTCTGATTACAAATAAAATATATGTGTAACTTTTTTCATCACTCCTAAGGTGAATGTTGTCATTATTTCTTTGTATGAGGCTACTTTCCCTTGTTCGGGAGATGGGTTAAATTCACACAGTGTGATGAATAAAAATGTACCTCTTTTGGTGTAGTAGTAGTGTCTGTTTAAGGTAGGTAATTGTTACGGTAAATACAGGTGACTGCTAACACAGACTTGATTTACATGTAGTACTTACTTCTTCTCTGGATCTGACATTACACTTGGAGCCACTTCTAACCCGACACTTACATAATTCGGTATAACTGAATTATTTGTTTGTAGATTTCATTCAAATTTAGAATATAATTAATTCAACACGTAATACATACTTCTGCGAAATTTAATTTTAATTGATTAACAAATACATATAAAACTTAACAAATAAAAAACATCGCTGTAAAATACGAATTCACAAAATGGTATAACGTGCAATCACGACAATGATAACAGTCACCGGTTCATAATAAAATCCTCATCGTACATCTGACGAATAAATACAATGTAATTGTATTTTGCAGATAAATTTCCACCTTTTTCACGATTTATAGTGAACAGGCTGATACTGCATATGTTTCCAAAAAAAAATTATTGCTAAATAAATATGATACATTTATATACATGACTGTCTGAGTGATTAGCCGGCAAACAACATGTCAATTGCGCGACCACGCTCTTGGTTATTCATTTGAAGTGATTGATTTTTAAAATCAAAATTCTGTTTTTACGGTTTGAATTGCGTTATAGAATAATAAAATGAAAATGAAAATCGATATTTTTCGCTCACCTATATTTCCTCGTGCAAAATGGTGAAATCGTAGGATCACGGGCAACGCAAAAGTAACCGATCGTCACAGTTGAAAGGTTTTATCATTTTTATACAGCTAATGTTACCAAACAACGTAATATTAATTTTGAAATAAATATCTTGAACCGTTTTCGAGAAAATCGAATTTGAAAAGTGTCGGGTTAGAAGTGGCTCTAAGTGTATGTATTAATTCTCCTTGTTTCTTTTGGAATGAAATGGTATCATGTCTTTAAGCCTTCATTCTTGAAAAAGAAATGACAGTCCATTTCATTAATATGTACACAACAAGTCATCTTGAGGGTTGGATTAAAATCAGTACATGCAGATTATTTTATTATTTATTTTCTTTTTCAGATTTTTTCCTGCTGGGTCTAATAATACATACTAGAAATATGCTGTCACCGAAAGTGTTTGGTTTGTTTGTTGTGTATCCTTATGCAAAAATGATTATACCTCGTGGTGCTGTGGGAACATACCTTTGAGTGTTTCCTGTGTACGAGTGTGGTAAACATACAGGTATAAGACTAAACAAGTGAATGGATGAAGTGGATTTGGCAATAAGGTATAGATCTTGTTAAAATTTGTTAATACCTAAGTTGGTGCCTTGTATGCAATAAATGGTCATGAAACATTACAGAGGTGGTTCACTTGGGTATTTTTTATGTGATTGAAACAAATGAAAGCACAGTAATGACCCTTGGCTTATCAATGAGATAAACTATGGTTATAAGTTATGTGATCATGCATGTCGGATTTGTTCAAGTTGTGCGTTGGATCATACTAGTGTGGAGTTTATACATGTAGTAACAAAACTGAAAGATTGGAAGGAAATAATGTAGGTCAGACTAAAATTTGTATTAGCTACATACAGTTTCCTTAACCACATTGATAGATATATGGTTGTTTATTTTTCAATAGCTTACAGAGTACTGCCAGACATCCTGCTGAAGTCAGTTATTGTAAGTTAATGATTCTTTTTTAATTAGAAACTTTAATATGATTAATTTGTACATGAGTAGACTGCAGATTGTGGTATTTTTGGCAGATGCACACTTTGGAATTTTCAGCAGACTGCTTATTCTGGAATATTCAGCAAAAGCTATACAGTCTAACCTGCCTCTAGCGGTCAGCAAGGGGACTGGGTGAAAGTGACCACGATAGACAGGTGACCACTATATCCAGGTTGACAAGAATATGATAAAAATTTGATAAAATAAGACAATATCTAGTAACGGTAGTTTATTACCCATGATACACTTATTAATTTGCAAGAACTATTCCCACATTCAAACTCTTTTATTACACGAACTTGTTCTTCTAACGAAAGCGCTGTACATTTAGGTGCAGACATTCTGGGAAAAAACTTGCATACAGACTGCTTTGCCATAGATTTTTATACCTAATGATGTTTCAATAAACCTGAATAGTTTTCGATCAAACTTAAATTACGCAAAATCACGGAAATTCATAAAAAAAGCTCAAGCATCATTGCTCAAGATTATCACTAAAGTATCAAGCCAAGCAAACAAACACACCTAATTGATCTAATCCTTTATGATTTATGTATTATTCACACATTTCAATCATCATAATGCACATTTAATCGGTTTCAATCAGCTGTTTAAGCTACTGCCAGCCATCCTGCGTAGTTTTAAGTTCTCTAAAACCGGTCACTGGCCATTATATAATCAGTTCTGGACTAAAATTTGTGCCAATGAACCGCGTTAAATAAGGTCATGCTATAAACAGGTTACATTTAGAGTAATTTCCGCCGTCGCACCTTAGACTGACCGTTACAGACAGAGGCATATTCAGGTACCGCTAAGCGGTTAGACTGTTTTGTGAAACTTTGCGGAAATGTTTATGTATTAAAACACTAGTTTTGAAATTCAGTGTTGAAACATTAAGTACACAATTTACACTGAGCAAACTTTGTTTAACTAGACATAAATCTAGAATTTCAAAAAAGTAATGCGGTGTCAACAGCATTTACAGCTTCTGTCATTAAGATTTTGTTTCTGCAGAGCTTAAACACACCTCTTGGTGTATCCAGTAAGTTAACACAGATTGTGGCACTCTATAGAAGTAAGGACCCAGGACGTCTAAGTGCAATCACTTGGAGTATAGCAGGATATGGGTGTTATGGTAAGATTTTTCTCATTGAAGTGAATGACATGGTAATCAGGTGCTACTTCAAAGAGGTGTTTAGTTGGGCAAGTTTCATCTTTTTTACATCACATATGTTGCAAATTCAGCCATTACTACATCACACAAGGTACCATACTGGTATTTCCAAGTTAGACTAGAATAAGCTTTGAAATCTACAACCAAGCTATAACATAGTTATTATGAATTTGACCAGACTGTTTTATTCTTTTGAAGTAAAAACTGTTCTATATTGCATTTTAAACATTTGACACAGTTTTCATGCCATTTGAAACTGAAATGCATCTATGGTTCTCTATTTCAGTACGGGTGTTGACAAACTTCGTTCAGACAAGAGATATACTCATTATTCTTAGCTTCAGTTGTGGAGCAGTGTTAAATACTGCAATAGTTATCATGATTCTATACTATACACATCGAAACAAGAAAAAGCTGTATTGATGTTGGTTCATTCATAAAATTTGCTACATTCTTGCCACATCATAATTTTTACAAGACTCATAATTACCGAGGTATTAGTCAAACTGCTGGTTCAGTTAAACTGTACAAAAAGGATAACTACCACAAGCAAAACTTACAACTTCTGGCTGTTTGTTGCTGTTGCTTTGGATTTAACGACGGTTTCAAATGTATTTCAGTTTTGCATGCGCGCAGTTTACCCAACCACCGTTTCCGAGAAGAACCAGTACTAGAATGTTATCTTTCATAATAATAGAGCAGCAAACCACCATATCCAGCATTCCACTGGGCCACAAAAATGAACAAAATGAGTCATGTACCAAAATGTTCAGGAGACTGAAGTTTATTGGACCATCAGCATAAAATGAAAATATTTGGTGCGGATGGAGAAATTCAAGATGGCATCCAATATGGCCGCCATTTTCGTTTTAGTAGGTTTCTTCTTTAATGTCCAACTATAAAATACTTATCAAAAAGGCACATGAAAAAGAAACACATAAACATATGTACTAAGAAAATGCTAAACAAGTACGATATTTTGAGTTTCATACAAGGTCACTATCATGGTCATATTCAAGGGCAAAAGGTCAATATGACCAAAAAATCGCTGTATCACCTCATTATTTCTTCTGTTAATTGAAAATTATATGATATAGCAAGCCCAGTTTGATATAAATGATATCTTACAAACATGTATATGTATGTGCTTTTATTTAACAACCATGTTTTGCAAATGAAATCGGTTGTCATGGAGAAATACAAGATGGCGCCCAAAATGATTTTTCCACAATGGCAGGTTTTTAAGCTAGTCAAGCTACAAGTATTTATGCGAAAAGAATCACTGAAACACATATAAGCATGTCTAATACGTAACCACTATATATATACACGATATTCAGAGTTTCATACAAGGTCACTATCAAGGTCATATTCAAGGTTAAAAGGTCAAAAAACCAAAACAACACCTCATGACTTCTTCTGTTTATTCAAAGCTGTAGCAAGTCCTGCTTGATATAAATGATATCTAATATGCGTGTGCTTATACTTGGCAAACATTTTATGCAAATGAAATAAGTTGCCATGGAGAATTGCAAGATGGCGTCCAAAATTGATGCCGTACTTTACAATTGTAGGTTCTTAATCTAATTAAGGTAGAAAATATTTATGGGAAAAGAAGGTGCAAATGAAAAATACATATTACCGGTAAACATTGTGTAGTAAGTAAGCACTAAAGAAATAGGATACTTTGAATTTTATACAAGGACCTTATCAAGATTATCTCAAAGGTCAAAATGATAAATAAATGACTGATTTGCCGCATTACTTCTTCTGTTGATTCAAAACTATATGATAAAGCAAATCATATTTAATATTACATTTGTATATCAATAATGTTATACAGACATACACTTAGTTTTTACCACTTGTGTAAATAAAATTAGTTGCCATGGAGAAATGTAAGATGGCATCCAAAATGGCCGCCGTTTTTCACAATAGCAGGTTCTTATACCTGTCAAGGTATTGCATATTGAATTTATGAGATAGAAGGTGCAACTGAATTATGAATAAGCATTTGTACTAAGACAGTACTTGAAAATTATAGTATTTTTGGATTCATAAGGAGTCATTATCAAGGTTATAGTCAGGATTAAAAGGTCAACATAAGTCACAAAATGAGCCACTTCACCAGATTATTTTTTCTGTTACAAAGTCTTTTATAATATCAATAAAGTTCTACATACATGCAGTTTTATCTTATAACCATTTAGTATGAATAAAATTGGTTGCCATGGAAAAATGCAAGGTTGGCGTCTGAAATGGCTGCTGTTTTTACTTGGAATATATGTAGCTTAAAGTGAGTTTATAATACCACTAACGCCTGTGTTGGCATCTTTGTTGTTGTCACACCTTGGTTAAGTCTGTCCGTCTGTCCACTCCCAAAAAGGGGTTTAAGTGGCTATGGCAACAGTAGGTAACAGTAAATTCTCTTTGATATCATTCATTATGTTTTGGTTATTATGTGGCTAAAAAGAACAATAGGGAGAACAGAAAAATAACCACACAACTGCCAATTTTAGTGCGCCCGTCCATCCGTGTATCTGGTATGCCATTTTTCTAGTCCAGGCTGTAACTTTGTCATGCATGAAGAGATTTTCAAATCAGATGGCACAGATGTTCACCACATCAAGACGACCAGTCATGTGCAAGAACCACTCCCCTACCTCAATGTCAAGGTCAGACTTAAGAGTATATAGTGGGGGAACCTATGCAGGAGGTATTTTGAATGTATATCAGCTGTTCAGAAAGTAGGAAATCCTAACCATTTTGATTTGCCTCGGCAATCCTGACACTATGTCGTTCTGGGAGCTATTGACACGACACGTCAAAACTTGAAATTTCACCACGAAGGGAACCAATGCTGGCGGTATGTGATATTTGACAACCAACAGGTGGGAAACAGTTTTTAGAGCCTAAATATTAACTAACAAGATATAACAGTTTCCACAGAGTATATATTTTTATACAAAATAAATGAGTTTTATCAAAAATGCTAACTTTAACTGGGGTGATTTTGATGTCTATATTTAAGAATTTTTCTAGCGAAATGGATCGAGTACAATTGTATCGGCTGCTGTGATGTCACAGAGCTGCACGTGCGGCCATCACTATGTTTGCTGTAAAAGCATTTCATCGACTGTCAATGCTGAATATACCCTGAAATTTTTTTCTTCATCTGTTTTTCTGTAAATAGCCGTTTTTCGGAGATACCACCAGCATAGGGATACCGCCAGCATAGGTTCCACCACTCTAAAGGTAATGGAATCCTGTTTATATATCCACATATTTGTGTCAGGATTATAACTCTGTCATGCATTGAAGGATTTTAAAATGACTTTGAACACGGGTTAATCACATCAAGACGATGTGTCGAGTGCAAAACCCATGACCTACCTCGAAGATTAAGGTCACACTAGAGTTTAAAGGTCATGGAATACTGTAAACATAATAACTCTGTCGTGCATGGCAATATCTTAAAATTACATAACACCTTTTTTGTGCAAATGGAGATGACATATCACGCACAAGTCCCACGTCCTTGCCTAAATTCATTTATTCAATTTATACGAATTTATTTTAGTTCGATTACGAAGAAAGCTCCGTAGCTTATTGAATCGCTCTAGAACACTGACTCGTTCCAGATGTAAACAGAGAGAGGCAGTCAGTTTTTCATCACTGCTACCCATTTAAAGCTGGGTGGACTGAGGCACGTGTGGCATCAGTGTCTTTGCCCAAGGACACACCTTGTGCTCAGGCTGGGATTCGAACCCGGGACCTCCCGTTCTGGAGGCGAACGCCCTAACCACTGAGCTATTCACGTCCTTACCTTGAAGGTCAAGGTGAGTGGTTTTAGAATCCTGTATATATGCACATGTATATGTCCAGATTGTAATGCTGTTATACATTGAAGGATTTTAAAATGAATTGGACAAAATGTTCAGCGCATGGAGATATAAAGTGTTGTGCGCAAGTACCGGATTCACAACTTAAATGTCAAGGTCACAGACTGTGGGCTACCACTTTATGGGCATTCATCACTTATGAAGGACAGCTTTTGTTTGTACCGGTCCAAGTTTCCCCTTCATCTTTGATTTGAATCTTGCAGTACTTGTTTACGATCACGTTCTCTATCCATATGGTTTGACTGTATTCTGCCACTTTTCCACAGAAAATCCCTATTCTAGTTAATTTTTTTTAGTACAAGTCTGTGTTATGTCTAAAACATTTCACTTAATGCTTTGAATCTTGCATCACTTCTTAACCATCATGTCCTGAATCTGCAGGCAATAGTAAATTACTCAAACATCTTTGACTGAAGTATGTTCCTTTGTACTTACAATGTTCAGGTTAAAGTGATAGCAAGGTCAAACCAATGATAATACAATGTATATAATAATACCCATCAAAGAAGCTCAAAAGATAAAATACTTGTAGCTACGAAAAGTGAAAGACAAGGCATATGTAAGTAGAAATGGGACAAAACATAAACTGTATGTGCATTCATATGATTGAGATATGTAGTTGCACCTGTAATTAATAACAACAACTTGACTTAGAATGGCAATATTATAGTTACATGATTGGGACGATAATCTTTAAGGAAAAATCACAACCATTTACTATTATTAGTTAACTTCCGAGGGATATATGATTCCTTTTTATCTCGAAAAAGGTTACATATGAGGACAAACGGGAAAGTAAATTTAACCAGGTAGGACAATTATTCAGCTTTGAAGGACAAATATTACCTTGATAAAATCTAAGCATTAAGGAAATTTTTGTCATATTAAAACAGTTACTCAGCTTTTAAGGAAAATATGATCGCCAAATTCTGAAAATGCAACCAAAACCTTAAACAAATGAGGAAAGTATTCCCTTCACAACATCAAACACATCGTCGGAACCCACGGCTAATTCCTGCCGCTACTCTCCAATTAGGTAATGAATTAAATTTCAAAGCCTGGGTTACCGAGGATACATCAAACACAGCACATGACAACACTTAAATGCTGTGTTTGGTTAATTGTTTAAATATCTTCCTGATAATTTTTAATGTCCTTAAGAATTTTGTTTTACCCAGTTATAAGTGGTATTTTATCCTTTTAATCAAAGAAATTTTGAAAGTGATTGAATGTCTTAACTGTATCGGGAACTACAGTTATGGTAATTTTAATATCCTATTCTGGCTACAATGAACATAATCGTTTAGGAATTACATTTCCTCACAAGTAAAATAGGGAATGCCAGTTTTATAACCGGTATGGAGTAATTAAATGTATGACAAACCAACAAGATCCAGACTAGTTAACCAAACAAACAAACTAATCATACACTTTTTGGTTAGTTTGACCCCCTGAATTTGTCTTTAAATATGACATGGACCATAACCTTGTGCTCCTGTTTTGAGTTTCTTTGGTGGGTCCCTTAATACCAAATTGTTCTTACATGTTAGCAGTTTATAGTAACAATGACGAAAGGCCCCAAAAGAGGTGCCTCACAGTCTGTGTCCTCTCCGGCCATGTGCGTTTAAAACCTCCATGCATAACAGAGACCATGCATACAGTTTCCATGCTTTAAACACTAAGGGACCTTGACCTTTGAGGTGGGTCTGCACACGACACATCCGCTGGTGCTGACATTTGTGCCGAGTTATTTTAAAACCTTCAAAGATGAAAAGTATAGCCGGACACAAAGTTGCATATAAACAGGATTCCATTACCATAAACCTAAGGTGACCTTACATGGATAGGGAGTGGGTCTGCTGCACATGTCATCTTAGGCTAGACATTTGTGCCAAATTATTTTAAAACCTTCAAGCATGACAAAGTTACAGTCCGGACACGAATGTGTCTTATATTCATATATAGAGGAATCCATTACCTCAAACTTTAAGCTGACCTTGACCTTTGAGCTAGGGACGTGGGTCTTGCAGGCGGACAGTGGCGCCTTGAGTGCTAGACAGTGTGCCAAGTTATTTTAAAAACCTTCAAACATAACAAAGTACAGTCCGGACACGATGTGTGCATATATGCATATAACATATTCAAACTCTAAGATGACCTTGACCTTTGAGCAAGGGACGTGGGTCTGCACGCGACATATTGTCTTCATGTGCAGACTTTGTGCCAAGTTATTTTAAAACCTTCAAGCAGACAAAGTTACAGTCCGGACACGAATGGTGCTATTAGAGGATCCATAACCTCAACCCAAGTGTGACCTTGACCTTTGAGCTAGGGCATGGGTCTTGCATGCGACAGCCTCGTCTTGATGTGCTGACTGTGTGCCAAGTTATTTTAAAAACCTTTCAATGCATGACAGAGTTACAGTCCGGACACGAATTTGTAACTGGGGACGGACGGACAGACGGACGGTGCGATTTTGATATGCCACCCTTCGGGGGCATAATAAAACTAAATTATTAAAAATGAGGGTGAATAAAGCAGCTGTCTTGGAAGCCATTTTGAAATTCTCTGTGGTAACTGACTATATTTCGGTAAAGTATTGTATCATTAAAGGATATGTTTACAAAGTAATACATGTACTTATTCCCGACTGGACTTCTTCTGTCCTGTAATTTTATATAAACAGAAGACATAACGTGAAGTAATTGCACTTCTTCAGTAATACATTACCTTGACTATGACCTTGATAATGACCTTGCATGATTACAAAGTGTTATAATTTTAAGTAATGTTGTACAAATGCATATGCATGTTTAATTTGCACTGTCTTTTTCTTTATATGTTTCATACATTGACTAGGAAAAACTGCCATTGTGAATACAACGGCCACTTTGGATCAATGGCAACCAATATTATATTATTTGCACAAAATGGCCATAAAATATAAGCGTATTGAACTTGAGCTTGAATATGCATTTCTCCATGACAACCTATCCTATTTACACAAAATGGTTTAAAAACTATGTGTCTAAAAACTGTGTGTCTGTATAACATTATTAGACTTCCTTTATCATACAGTTTTGATGTATAGTTTTGAATCAACACAAAAAAAAAAATAAGGTGAAACAGTGAATATTACAGTAATTTTGACCTTGAATATGACCTTGATAGTGACCGTGTATGAAACTCAAAATACCGTATATATTTAGCGCTTTCTTAGTTAACATGCTCATGTGTTTCATTTGCACCTTCTTTTCCATAAATATTTTGTACCTCGACTTGCTTAGAACCTGTCATTTTGAAAAAAGGCAGCCCTTTCGGGCGCCATCTTGCATTTCTCCATGGAAACCAATTTCATTCGCACAAAATTGTTGTTAAATAAAAGCATATATAAATATAAGATATTGTTTATATCAAACAGGACATGCTATATCATAGTTTTGAATCAAGAGAAGATGCAATTAGATGAAAAAGGGATTTTTCTGTTCACTTTTGACCTTGAACATGACCTTGATAGTGACCTGTTATGAAACTCAAAATATCGTACTTATTTAGCACTTTCTTAGGAAATATGTTTGTGTTTCTTTTTCATGTGCCTTTTAGATAAATATTTCATAATTGGACATTAAGTAAAACGGTGGCCATATTGGACGCAGTGTTGGATTTCTCGGTCTGCACCAATAATTTTCAATTTATGCTGGTAGTTCGATAAATTTCAGTCTCCCGAACATTTTGGTATACGACTCATTTTGTTCATTTTTGTGGCCCCGTCAACTTTTGCTGCTCTATTATAAGGAACTGCCAATTTTCTTACATAGATATGGTCAGTAGCAGGGTTTAGACCCATTCCATTAGCATTTACAGAGAGCTTAAGTTACCAACTCTTAACTACGCAACATCACGGGTAGTCGAGCTCCGACACAGAAGACCTTGCGGTTGTTGTAGATAAACAAAGAAAAACAACTTTTGATAAACTAGTATTATTTTTTTTATTTCAGAAGCTCATTTAATATCTATTACCTCTATTTATTAAGAAATTTGAATAAAATAAACATACTTGCTAAACTGATGTGTTTGTCTTGTACATTGTGTCCAAGACTGAACAGACGTACATGTATTTGTATCAGCACTGCAAACATACAGCAAATACTTAACAACTGGCTGCGAGTAAATACAAGAACAAACGATACAATTTGCTTCTTGGTACATCAAGTTTAAACAAATGTAATAATGTAACTATGAATCATAATTATTGAAGTCATACATCATGGTAATTGTTCTTAGAGCTTTGCAATCTTTCTGCAAGACTACATTTACTTTTTGGTTGAAAAAGGTTTTCAGTTGGAGTGAGAAGATTGGGGAGTATACCAATCAAGGACACAATCTTACATACTGTAAATCCTTCAAACTGTTATGAACAGTGTACTTACTTCAAAGACCGAAAATGTCATTAATTGTGAGGTTCTATCATCTATGCAATATACATGTAAACCGTTACGCTGCTGACATCAAGTGATTCTGTCATAGCAACCAGTGCAGATCATGATCAGTCTGCACATTGGTCTATAAATCCTAACTGCAGTAGAATGGACCAGTCTGTTGTAAAAGTTAAGCAAGGCAAGGGTTTATCCTGAAGAAAATGTTGTATTTTATAACGACAGCCCTTCTTCTAATCATGCCAAATATATCCATTTGGGAGTAACTACAAAGATCTGATGCAAAATACCTTTCTGCAGCGCAATAAAGCAACCATTTTGTATGACAAAAATAATGTTGACATTATGATCATTTTTCAAAATACTAATACACAAGTGCTGGCTAAGAAAATACACTTCTGGAGCACATGTTAAATTTTTATCTAGAAAGTACAAATAATCATGTTGAAGTAAAAACAGACTTACATACTAATTGTTATCTTCTAAAATGTCAATTGCAATTGTGATTTTCTTTTTCAAACAATGAATTCAAATTACAACACGATTTAGTATAGTTAATGCATGAAAGTTTTCTTTACACATTTTTATGATTTCAAAAATACATTTCAAACCAATTTTAACATGCATTCTTTAACATATTGCTAACAGTCACATTTGCTGGAAGATTTTCATAAAAAAAATCTCACTGGGACTTGTTTGAATTCAACTGAGAAAGACATTCGAAATTTTTTTAGAAACTTGCAAACAAGTCAGTTTTTAACCTAGATGACAATGGTATGACAAGAAGAAAGAACCATAATATATTTACTTAAAATATAATTCATACCACAGACATTACCAAAATTGAAAGATAAAATTACCAAATCCAAGGTAATATAAATGAAAAAAAATCACAAAAAAAATCATGCTTGAATACAGTGTACCACAATCACTCAAAACTTGGAAGATTAATATTGAAGAAAATGCAAATAACAGATGCATTATGGTCAGTAATGCCAACACAACGTGTTGTCATGGTGTGAAGGAAATAAAATACGAACAATTCACTGCTTTATTGTGTACACACATCAAATTAACCAAGTGCTTATGTAACATGTGGGTCTATCTACTACAGATTATAGTTCATATGAAATATATATTACTGATATACCCTTCTGAAAGCTTAATCTTTTTCTCCACTGTTTTCCCTGACTGAAATTACCAAAACCCTTGTAATTACCAGGCACTTTCTTCTCATTCACAACACTAGCATAACAACGAACACACAAAGTAATTTACATAATGTAGCTGTCGAGTGAAGGCATTTCTAGTATAAATGTTTCACATACCAGTTGACCGAGGTGATATATCTCACACTTGTGTGTATGCACTTTGCTTCAGAATAGTAATTCATAAAGCATTTAGATTACGATGCCGGAAAACCACATGACCAAACATGAAGGCAAATAATATTTTGACAAAGACTACAAGTACTTTTAAACCACAATAGCAGCAGATCTGTGATCTCATGGTAACCAAAGATTTTAGAAAATTGTAAATAGTTTTGCAGTGGCACCCTAAATGATACAGAGAACTTGAAGAATGATGACAATCTGCCTTGTTCTTTATACTGGTTATAAATGACAAAGAGGTTCCGGTCATATGACTTTCCTGCCAAATAAATGTTGGTCCAATATCAGAAATGTCAAGAAATTACCATAATATTCAACCTGAATAAAAAAAATGGTAAATGAAATAATGCTGTGCTATTTTATTGAACTTGCCAACGAAACTTTTTCGAAAATAAATCTGAAATGGACACCGAATCTAATCCCCTACAACTTGGTATAACACGTCACAGAAAAACTTTACTGAAAATCCAGTAATAGATTCTCTCGCTATTTTATTTCATGTTGCATATCCTACTGCAGAACAACTGGTTGAGACAGTTTCAGATCTCACAAATAAAGCAATACTGATATAAACATTCAAATTTTCCTTCATAAAAATATATGCTAGCACATACTAATTTCATAAAATGAATATGTAAACATAAACTACGTTTAAAAATAATTTTAACATTTTCATGCAGCCAACTGTGTAAAGAAAAAGAAACCATTTTACTTCTCGGAGTATATACATTTATTTGAACTTGTTCCTGCTGATAGAGACAATGAATTCACATACTTTACTGCCCATCTTTCAGCTATGTCAACCTATATGATTATCCGCAACTTAAATTCTTTCCTTCTATTAAATTGGTTTACTAACTCCTGTACATATTTTACCCCATATGGTACCAAAGACCACTGCTACATCAGACAGAGCTTGCTTCATTCAATTATTTTTTGTGTGATTACGTGTTGACAAAGCTTCACAAGTCACTCATTTGCATTTCAAAACCAAATAAGCAACCAAAATGGACTATTTGACTAATTACTTGAACTGAACTACAACAAGATGAGAACTAGATGCTGTGAGTACACCTAAATGTCTTGTGAACATCAATTACTTCCCCTTTAAAGTATTGCCAAGCTATTTTACAGAGGTTATTATGCATTATATATGTACTGTCATTAAATATCAATATTTAGTCAACCATATTTTCGCAGGATTTAAGGAGTTGCAGAATAAATAATATAATGGTTTTGTAAATTTTACAGTGTACATCAAGATAATTATGTATCCTTTGAAAACCACTTGGTGCCAACCGTTTAGTGCAAACATGGTACATATCTAAAGATACATAGCAAAAACTCCAATAATTGATAATATCACTTGGTCTGTGCCTCTCATGACATACCGGTATCCAAACTTACTTCTCCGAGTTCTTTGATGATAACAATCACATATGTTTCTATCGCTTCATCAAGTCAAACTAGACCAATTAAAATTGGCTTAACATAAGAATGCATCTTGGTTTTTAACTGCATGCAAAAGTTACAAGTAGGATTCCTGTACAATTTCTAGTCGGTACCTCTATACATATATTATACAAACTTTATACCCAACAATCTGTGAATTATGTACATATAAAAAGAACTATACCACAGGCAATGTGTAGACTGAATGGAATAAAAAAAAAAATTGACACAATTAACTTCTTAACAAAACCATTATCCCATTAAGACTAACAATTTTTGTGCTCCCAAAAATAATTTTAGCAATCTGACACTTGAATATAAAAGCTATAAAAAAATATTGAAATTAGATTTTAGGTTACTAAGCACTTGAAGCAGTTGACCAGTTCTCTCATAACTTTCTAAAATGCTCAAGTCTTTAACCTTGATGTTTCTCCTCAACAAATAACCTTAGTCAATGCATCGAGCCGTGGTGTAGAGGTTTAGGTGTCTGCCGCTCATCCCGGAGGTTGCGGGTTTGAGCCCCACCAAGGTCACGCCCGTTACTCCTCATATGTCACCAGTACTGGTTTTTCCAGGAAGCGGACTCGAGAGTGACTCGATAAGCTCAAAGCTTTCTTCACAATCGAGCTAAAATGAATTAGTATAAACTAAACTATAAACTATAGACTATGATGGGAACATTCCATTTAAAATTTATCAGTTTAACACAACACACTTGGAAAATCCATCAACTGAAAAGTTGTTCGATCTTCATAGACAAAACATCTTTATTGGAATGTAAACCCCAAGAAATTAACTTCTGAATATTCTTGAAAATCCAAAATGTGACAATTCAAAGTTTCTTCAGTTATAGTTGTCTATTTGTCTTATATTCTGTGCTAAATTAGGCCATTTCAGCAGACAGTTAATTTCACAACAATGAAAAATTCAGTCCACACATTGACTGTGATGCTGGTCAGGTATCACAGACTAATGTTTTCTTGCACGATTAAAATATACTGTACACCTGTCAAAAATACTTTACATATATAGAACAGTCCATATAACATTCTAAAATAAATAAGACTATTAAACAAGAAGTATAAATGGTCAATACAGAGTACAAATATCTGACAGTGATTTCTATAGTACAAATGAATGTAAATAACAGGTTGTGAATAACAAACACAGTCACATACAATTATCATTACAAAATTACCAAGGCTTTTCCAAGTGGACAAAGCTTTCAAACGTTCGGACATCAAAAAAATGCCTTTTCACATTTGAATTCGAAAAAACAACAGAATTTGGAAATTCAGTACAAATTATTTTCAGCATACTATTTGTACAAGTTAAGAATATGCAGCCATGGTTAAAATGCTATTTTAAAACAAATACGCAGTTTCTGATTTTATGTAGCCATGTATCTTTCAGGAAGCAGAACCTCAAATGCCCATTCTAGGGTTTTGCATACTCGTCTTACGACAATTGTTCATGCGACATGTTTAAAATGCAATCTTTGAAACTACTCTACACTGCCAACTCATAGAGAGGGACCTTGCACACTTAGTGGGCTTGTAAAAGAAGTAAGAACATGTATATAATTTAAAAACTGCCATAGAAATAAGATTTATACAAAACAATATAATCTGTTTTAATAAAATTGTTTTTCCCGACATTTAAAAACAATTCACATAGTCATTGATTTTTGACTATTACATTCTTTATTTCATTTTACGAATTCATTAAATAGTTCTGAAAGTGCTCAATTTTCTCATGCATTTTTATGATTATGTACTTTTTAAAATGTTAAAATGAAACGGAAAATGTAGAGTTTGTCCTCACTACGCCTGTTTAAAATCATTAAAACAAACTATTTCACGCAAAGTTTTTGTACCAATTTAAAAGTGTTTATGATAAAATGTCATCAAAGATTTAATGACATTAAATTACGTTTAAAAAATTAATCTAAGATGCCATAAAATTTTTAAATCTTACAAAATAGACTAGAAAAATTTCTACGGAATCATGATTTTTTAACAGACAAGTGACAACAATCAAGTTCTTAGTCCTGAACAGTTTCTGCATAGTTTTTTCAAGTCCACATCACAGTTTCTTCAATAATAAATCAAAGTTGCCATGACAACACACATTCATATGAAGGTCGAGGTCACCGAATCAACGAGGCCTTAGTACTGCGGGTATGTGGAACCGATCTGCAATGAGATGAAAATTTATTTTTAGAACAGTACGAAATTAAAATGAATTTAGACATTCTTCGTCACAAAAAAAAGCATACAAGAAAAAAAATGCACACATTCTAGCTACTCTATGTATTCAGCTAACGTTCTAATAGAGAAAACCTTAGACCTCTTTAACATAATGTGTGGTTATTTAAATATCTTGTCAGAATTGAAACTAAGAGGCTTGTGATAAACTATGTTAAGCTGTACTATGTAATCTTAAGTTATGTTTTAGTGTAAGCAATATGCATCAAGCCACACGGAAAAACCTTCACTTTCAAACTGTCTTCAAAATCTGTATTTTTATACGTCTTCACAATATTTCAACATAGACAACACTGAACACCTATGGGCATGCAATAACTAAGATGTGACAGTGGTTTTATGAAATGGTGAAGTGAAATGATTGTGTAGAGATTTTCCTTCATGAAGCTATTTGTGGAATCGTAACTTCTCAAATGACATATACAATGTATAAATATAAGAAAAAGTCTTAGAAGATACAGTGTTGAAACTTTAGTTTAGCTTTTTTTTTCACAGACAGCTTCAGGTAAAGAAAATCCTAACTGTGAAAAAAGGTTTTACAAACATGAGTTTACATGCCTAAAACACAGTAAAGTATTTGGGATGCCTGTATCTTGAAGCCTGTACACTTCATGATATATAACTCCTTTTTGTACAGTGACAAACAACAGTGCAATAACTCAGTCTAGCATACAGAGTTCAGGAATCTTACACACACATCCTGATCTGCTCACCAAGTAACAATGTAAAAGCTGCTTACTTCAGTGCAACCTCCACCAATAACAACAGCGTCACCTAGATATACTAGTGTTCCTCTAGCATGACTAAACACTTTCCAACCTACTGCACTCACAACATAATACTCATCAATTTTCTTGCTGAAAAAGCTGTTTGAATATCAAACTCTCTGAGTGGACCAGTCAGTAAATGTGTGAACAAAGCGCCCTTTTGTCTTTGGCAAATATAAAACATTTTTTTGCCCGGATCTCATTGGCCTGCATTGTAAAATATTTAAAAGCACAATGGCAACAGTGGTTAGTGCATTACCTTGTAGATGACATGTTAACAACTAACTACCGGCTGCAGTGACTACAATAGCTTAAGATATGGAAATGGAGTCTCTAGAAACTACCTACCGTTCACTCCTTAATGGTACATTCTCTCTCTCGTATGCTAGACTGCCAAAAGCAAATAAACAAATGAAAGGTGATGTAATGAGTGAGTAATGAAAAATGAACAGTTTGAAAAACGACAGAATGATCTAGTATGATCTAGACATATCTAAAACTAAGTCACAAAAACGATGCATGCCTTAAAACTATGCTTTCTTTATCCTGCTAGAGATAATTGTTTTAAATCTCAACACGTATTTCACACAAGCATATTATTACCTATTGATTAAAGTTCGGTATGAAATATTATTCTAAGCATTTGTAGATGTGACCCTCTACATTGAATCCTTTTGTTTATAAAAAAAAACAACCTTATATGAATGCCATTTTCCCAGATATATAAACCCTGGTGTTTTGCTAACAGTATGTGTATTGACAGAAACATGATCTTGTCAAAAAGTCCATGGTAAAGAAGCTGTGGTTCTTATTAAGATACGTAAGTCTGTGTTAGAAAAATCTTGTCAGGTCAGACTATACCAAGTAGACTAACTTTCTAATGTGTTGACAAAGTCTTAAATTCTTTTAATGACTTCTGAACAGTAGAAACTATACGCAAAATCACCCACAATGAATCAATTCAGAAAGGTTACTATGTTAAACTTCTTGTGACAGAAAAATTTAGGAGTGGTTTAAAACCTATACAGACTGGAACAAACTCAATACATCCAATAAAGGTCAACAAGACATAACAAGGGGAAAATAAAATCACTCTATATAAAACCTAATATATATATATAAATGTACACCAATAAATGTGCTTATATTTGTTCCACACCAGCATGCAGTGAAACACACTTCTATATCTGATTTAACAACAGATAGCTTGCAAACAATGTGCTACAATACGCACTCCAGAAAGAGACAACACCCAGTCTACAGTAGCCGCATGTTCACCTGATATTTTGATTATTGTTCTAAAATGATTTTACAAGCTTTATAAAAGGATTAAAATTTGCACTATCTTGCAAAGCAGCAAGCACTGGACTATCATTAAAAGTAAACTAACTTTAAAATTACAGTTTATTGCACAATCAAAACTATGAAAATTATACTTAGTCAAAATCCATTAGAACCGTAATGGGATCAAATTATAAAACAATGTAAATTTTAAATTTGCTGGACTGTTATATTATTATTTTTATTATTATAATTTTCCAGGAATGCAAATTAGACAGATGTGGACATGTTATTTCTGAACCAAAATTATCAGGGCGAACTGGTGAACTAAAAGGCTGCATTGAAAAGTAGGGAGAGTATAGCAAAAAATTACGCTGCTTACAAACGTCTCACTTACTGTGGATGTGTAAGACTGATATTTGTACGGCCAGGTACCCGAAACAGACGAGTACTCGATGCTAGTGTCATACACAGATGAAGTTTTGTAATCCATGGACATATTATCGATGTAACTTGACCGAAGGCCATACGAGAGATCTCCGTGGCTCAAACTGTAGTGATACATATAAACAAGTGACACATCCTCGTTAGACACACATACAAGCTGCACGAGTGTTGCATATGCCACCACAATCATTTTCTCTTCTGTTTGCTTTTGCATTAGAGATAACCGAAATTGAAAACGTCAGTATTTTTAAAAAAACAAGAGCTGTCAGTAGGACAGCGTGCTCGACTTTTTTAGTGCTTGCCAATAAAACAAAACTTTGACAGTTAAGGGCACACAAGACTTTAACTAGGAATTTTCTAAGTACAAATCAAGAAAAATTTTCACAGAGTTATCTTCTTTTGCTTACAGATAGGTCTTACGATGGTACATAAGTACTCCAACTTTCAAATAATATCCAAAGGTTAAGTTAACAAGGGACAAGAATGAAAATTTTAACTGAGTTTCTAAGTCAAAAAGGGCCATAATTCAAATAAAACTCCTTGACAGAATTACCTTCTCCGCCCTGTTTGGGAATCTGATGGTAAACAAGTATTCCAACTTTCAAATTAATATCTCAAACAGTTCAGTCAAAAAGTGGACTGGGCGGAAAAAAAACTTACCAAGATTCTAAGGGTGGCGATAAAAGGCCTTAATTTTTAAAACAAACCCTGACAGAGTTACCTTCTCTGCGTACGGGGGGGGGGTGGTGGGGAATAAGATTAAAAGTTTCAAAGCAGGGGGTTTGGTTTGATATCTCAAAGGGTTCAGGCAATAAGTGGATTTACCCATATTCAAGTATTTTCAATAAAAGGGGCATAAGTTCAAAAACCTTGACAGAGTTATGTCCTCTGTTGTTGATGAGGTCATGATGGTAAACAAGTATGGTTAGGGTTTCAAGCACAATACCTCCAATGGTTTTGAAAAAAGTGAGGGGGGGGGGGGGGGGGGGGGGGGGGGGGGGGGGGGGGGGGGGGGGGGGGGGGGGGGGGGGGGGGGGGGGGGGGGGGGGGGGGGGGGGGGGGGGGGGGGGGGGGGGGGGGGGGGGGGGGGGGGGGGGGGGGGGGGGGGGGGGGGGGGGGGGGGGGGGGGGGGGGGGGGGGGGGGGGGGGGGGGGGGGGGGGGGGGGGGGGGGGGGGGGGGGGGGGGGGGGGGGGGGGGGGGGGGGGGGGGGGGGTAGACGAACCCAAAAAAAAAGGGAGGGGGGTGTTTAGGGGGGGGGGGGTTTTTTTTTTTTTTTTTTTTTTTTTTTTTTTTTTTTTTTTTTTTTGGGGGGGGGGGGGGGGGGGGGGGGGGGGGGGGTTTTTTTGTAAAATATAATTAAAATTTTTAAAAAGGGGGGGGGGGGGGGGGAAAAAAAAAAAGGGGGGGGGGCAGAAAGGGGAGGCCCGACACACAAGGGGGGGAAAAGGAAAAAACCCCTTTTCATAAAAAGTGGAGCTAGTCGAGCTAATAAAAATTGAATACTTTTTCTTTCAAAATATAATTAAAATGGACCATGAAATACTTAATTATACATAAAGCAAAGCTTCACAGTACAATGCTGGAACCATGCCATTGTTCAATTAACAATTCATACAACAAAGTTCTCAAAATATCAATTTGTTAACTCAGTAAGACAAATTTGCGATTAGTAAGCTTTGAAAGCCATTCACAGTACAGAAGTTCTCCATAGTTACAGCAAACATTCCAAACTATGAGTGCAATATACCTGAATGTCATAAAATAAATTACTACCATATCCCATTGCAATCATAAAACACACAAAATGAAACAATGTTTAAAAGCCTGGAAAACTTGTATTGCATTGTTAAAATTGTATTTTATACACAAGATAAACAAAGGTCTTGCCATACAATACATGTAAAACAACAAGCATTATACTTGCTAGATAGAGAGGACTATTTCCACCAAAGTTTGTTATCAACCTGTCTAACCTGGGCAAAAATTCATGAACACTATTAATTGGTGAAAAAAGTCCATCTTATTTTCTTAGTCTTACAGTTTGACTTAAAGTTCATCATAAAGTTGAAAGCTGTTGCAGAGTGAACCAAGGACCTAGTGCTTTTTTGTTTTTTTTTTACACAGGTCACTCAGTTTTCAAGTACTTTAGATGGATATGAGTTCCATTACCCTAACCAACACTTCAACACTCCTTTAACCTAGAAAAACCTGTTACACAATGTCATGTTGGTCACATCTAACTGATATCTTTAACATTTGAATAAAAAGTTTAACACTGAAAAGTCAAAAAAAGTAGAATTACAGCGATACATGCAACCTGCATTTTTCCCTTGTAAATGATCAATATATGGTGCAACATTGTGATCTAATGGCTACATCTGATGCAGACAGATCATGATCAACACCAGATGCTATGATCAGAAGGGGTGTTAATCTCATTTCGAATTGGATTATTTCAACTTATCTATTTTACATTGATTGTAGAAAAAGTTCTTGCAGTTATTATAACTACTCTCATATGACTGCTTCCTGGAGTTCTATCCAGTACTCATAATCAAGGTACTGCTGGAATTCATACCCGCCACCTCTTGGTGTGGAGTCTGATGCTCTCCCCTTTCACCACAGCACATCTCATTTCAACTCTTCTAAAATTTTACACATATTTGTCAAAGTTAATTTTAAAACACAAAAACTTTCCAATTCATAAATCACATTACAAATAACAACTTTCATTTAAATAAGAATAACAGTAAAAGGTAAATAAAATGTATATGGAACAAAAACTAACCCTCAGTTGAAACATTAGCAATATACATATATATATATATACTGTTAGCAAAACACCAGTAAAACTCACAACAAATATTAAAGGCATTAAATGAAAGTACGCTGGAATTGAAAAAGAATCAACTTAGAGGAAAGTGAAATAATACAGGAAAAGTATTTTCTATAAATAATGGTTACAACCAAGGTATATATGGAGACATCACTTAAATCATAAACCAAAACTTCTTGTATATGCCCAAAATATATTTTTCTACTTTCAAATATCACAGAAAAAGGGGGTTTCATGCTCTGGGTGCAGTCACAACACCCTATAACTGCATTCAAATCTAATTAACACATCCTAGAGCACCAAACTTCAAATACCTCTGGTTAACTAAAAACAGATGCACATTAAGGAGGTAGCTCCTTGTCCAAGATGTTCAATTTCTGAAAAATTTTACAGAACGACGCAATTCTTAAAAATCCCATATCCAACGCCAAAGTTCTGAATGTCTTGAGACATTATAGAGAGGTACATATCTATGTTAACAAGCACTTTTGAATCTATGTGCCATAAGTAATATGTAACTTCAACACGTTAATGTGTAAGACAGGTGGAAAGTGTTCTTTGGAGTATTTCAAACATACCATGTGCTAACCAGAATGTGGTAAATAACATGTAATTCAGAAGTGTGGCGTGTCTGATCTTTGCAATTAATTTATGGCATGCTTGCTTTGACCAAGGAAGGTAGGAGATCAAATTCATAGTGTATTTTGTAGGAAAAATTGAGTACTGCACTCATATACATACAAGAAGCATAAAATATCTCAAAGAAATGGAATATAGCCCCTCTGACTTTGTACTAAGAACAAAAAATGAACCATGGGGTGGACTGTGTATAACATTTTACATTGGAAAACATTGTATCAAGTTCTTGGAATGTAACAGATGGGCAAAAAGAAGTCTGTTAAACAATATACCCATATTTGCAATCTCGTCACAGAGACAAAACTGTAGTTCTAGTTGTGCAAAGTATTTCATAAACTGAAAATATCCTTTGACTTTTAACCAGTAAAATTCTGTCTACCTCTGATAATTTCACCCCATGAAACCCAGACAATGAATTACCACAAAGACAATGTTTTTCTCTTTCAGGTGATAACTTCATGTAAAAGCAGCAGCTTGAAACAACCGAGCTTGAAAGAACGATTTCATTTAAACTGAACAGAACGACAGCCATACTAACATCAAAGACACAAATAACTGATGTACATTTAAGCCCAACTGGACTTTTGATACTGCTCGAACTGTAAGCCTTGCTATGGGAAAAATAACATATTGATGATCCTTGAGCTTGTAATCACAGAGCAACCATTATAACTGCAAGGGATCCAGAGTATTTACATAATACACAACTGCTGTGATGTCACTATAAAAGTCATTACAGACTGAGCAGATTCGAACTAGTACTATGTTTTTGTGCTAGGTCACATCTATATTTTTACCTCTCAACATCTTGTACAAGGTAGTAGTATCATTCTAGAGCAAAAACTTTCTGTCTGCCATAACATTTTTAAGACAGATACAAACTTTTTGCGCTAAAAATGATAACAGTGAAGCAGAAAAAAAAATTAGGTGCACACTAACAAACGTGTCAAGACAGAGAGATGGTTGGTCAATGCCTACCTAGGAGACACGCCTTTTGTGTTCCTCAAACTATAATTGTGTGTATGTTTTCTACAAGAACAAGGCAGTCATTTCATGTAAAAACACTCAATTCTTTCAGACTCTATTCATTCTACTCAAAACATACATGTATCAGGATTACTAATCAGGAAGAAATGGGCTGTACACAAAATGCAGTCTTTATACTTTTTAAAACTTTTGACATGGAAGCAATTTTTGTGTGAAAATGTACATGTACCAGACAATCCTGCTGTTTTAAATAATCAAAACATTTTGAAAATACAGGTAAATGAACTGTTCCTTCTGTTATTAGACATTATGATTGCTACTTTTCAATTTTCAGCAGACTTACAAAATACTATGTATCTCAGCTGATGAAAATATCAGGAAAGATCATGTGATGTTAGGTTTCACTTGTTGTACAGTGTTAGAAACTATCTCAGAGTCACATCTATATGGAAAGTCAACCGTTCATTTTTGTGCAAGAAATTCGGTGAAATAAGTCTTAAAATCATCAGAGTGAAACAAGAACAAGGTACAAGGTTACACATCTTTTCTGTAACCAGTCACAAATCTCTTGGATCTGATTGGATAAGAATGTCCTTGGTTTTAAATCTGACCAATAAGGAGTAAGATATTTGAGAATGTTATCAAAGACCCAAAAATGTAAGAGATGCATTAGAAACCAAACTTTGACACACAAATGTGTATCAACAGAGTTAAAACATGGAGTTACAACCCTTGATCTAATATATAAACTTGAATATTTGCATGATGCAAATATATTGAAATTTTTTCACCCAGTACATATGCACTTAAAATTGCTAGCATGCTTGAAAATCATCACATTTTAAAACAACAATTTAGAACACTATTTCACTAAGAACTTTTAAACTGACTAAACATTCTTAGTTCTATTTTTAGTTAAAATCACTTTTCTAAGTATATAAAAAATCAAACATTTGTTTCAATATTGTGTCACTTATTTTCTATAATCGGATAAAATTGAAATTAATTTAGAGCTGTGTTCAGAAACCATCTTTATTAGAAAAACTTCAACAATTCTATTTAGATTATGGAAACAAGTCACAGCATAAAGGGATTTAAATTCATTTCACATTATATACTGACCTCTTGGCACTTGGTGATGACCCTGAATGTCTTGTGCCTCTTTTCACTGAGCCAATGTTGGCATGGTTGTTGGCGAGCACTGAACTAACTTTACTGGCTTTCAGGGGGGACATAACAGACCCGTGTGCACTTTTTGAGGCAGTTCGGAGGGGCTGAGTAGTGGATCGTTTGTGACTTTTTGCATCCTCGTGCCTGATGGGTAAAACATGCAGGTTTGTGATAAATGAAGAAATACAGAGATCATTGTATGAGATCACTATCAGACTAAACAATGAAACAGAATTCATTTTCCTGATATAATTCATCTTTACTACATGCATGATGCATGATTAAGAAAAGAGACTAAATATTTGACACATCACAGTATTTAAATGAAAAGTCTAAAGAAAAGATACTGACTTCTGTTTCTTTCCTAATGTAACTGGGTCAAATGAATTTTCCAGTGTATTTTTATCCCTGATATTTTTGCTATTATCAGTTAGGCTTGTAAAAAAAACAACCTAAAATATGTAAAATCCTGCCGTCACATCAATGATCTCTGTTATAGGTAAGTCTGACAGCTTACTAAATATATCTAGCATGATCTAGTCAAGTTTTCTAGAGTTATATCAGGGTTCGAGTCAGTTATGTCCCTCTCAGTGTTAGGACTAGTAGAGCAGCTAAACATTACAACTGGAAGAAGACATGTTAAGTACAAAACTTCAAAAAGGATAAACAAGAAATGCAAACTGTGTCCTATATTATGTTACAGGTCTATCTGTGAGAAGTTTATCACTGCAAAAAAATAAGTGTTTCACAATGAGACAGGTTTTAAAATGCTGTGAGTGTGAAATAATCTTGAAATTTGTGACTAAATTTACAAACGTTTTCCACACTTCTACATAAAATAACACCGGCAAAAAGTAGTAACAACTTTTTAAAATCAGACAGCAGCCCCTCGGATAAAAAACATGTTACAGCTTTGTACCTGTGGAAAGTTAAAACCGAAATATTCCACAAATCAAATAGTTTTTATGAAAATAAATTCTTACTTAGATAGAGCTTTAACACAGGACACAGCTAGACAGATAGTTATATTAACAGAGCTTTTAATCCAAATTCTAAACCACAATAAAAACTGTGTTAGGAAGAGCAGCAGACTCCAAAAACAGCATCAAACGCAAAGCTGCGGCGGCTAACTTTGTCATGATTTGATGACATGAAAATCTTAGATCACTGATGAAATTTCAAAAGTATTCAATTTTTATATTTTCTACAGAAGATGGATGGAGAAAAGGCTTTATCTACACTGAGGAGATTATAACTGATGTAAATAATACAAGTAAAGAAATCAAACACATTTGCAAACATTATCTCACTGATGAGCAGTAGGATGGATATAGGTGGATCAAGTGGACAGGTTGTCTTGGAAAACTGGTTCTAATTTAAAAGATCACCTTACCTCCAATCAGCTTTAATTCTTCCTATCAGATATACATCCTGCAGGGGATTCCCAATCAGACTGAGAATGAGTCTGGCAGACTAAGATTAGCTTTGGTTTAGAAACATTGATATGAAAACTTTCTGTATTACTTTCTAAATCATTATACACCTCTGCACTAGTCTGTACATATGTTGAAAGCTGATTGTAAAGGTACATTCTAATACTTACTTCACTGATTTTAACTTCTCATGACACCTTTAGCATGTACAGTCATCCACTGTCCACTAATAAGGAATAACTTACCCTGCTTGTCCCTCAGTAACTTATCCTAAACCCCCTGTAATAGCTGACTGTTTGTTTCCCCTACAGTAGCTTACCCTAGACCCCCTGTGTGTGTTTTCTCCCCACTAACTTATCCTAGACCCCCTGTGTGTGTTTTCTCCCCACTAACTTATCCTAGACCCCCTGTGTGTGTTTCCCTTCAGTTACTTACCCTAGACCCCCTGTGGTAGCTGACCGTGTATGTTTCCCCCGTAGTAGCTTGAGCTGGTTAAGCTTATCACCCTGTGTTTCAATCCTCGTTCCCCGTGTCACTGGACCAGTGTATATTCTCTGGAAAAGAAAAGTTTGGTTGTTACATCTGTCTGCTTGTGTGGTTTAAATAATTTCTAACATGCAAACATTAAAATAACCTGCCATGACATGATGAGCAAGAGATCCTCAAAATTATCACACATCATAACAGGCCTGCTATTGGCCAGGTATTTTCAGACCAAAAATTCCAAATTACAAATCATGAAATTGGCTTTTTGACATAAACATGCAAGATAATTTAAGACCTCTAAGCCTGAAATCTGGACCAGGTCTAACAAATGGAAGGCCTGCATACAAGTGACAAACAGATAACCAATAGGAAAGTTTCAAATTAACCTGTCATACAATACATAGACAACATGCTTCTGTTTTCTTTAGTTTTACAAACTTATTTCAGCAAGACACATATTTCTATGTCTACTTATTCATCAATAGCATCAACATCCTCAGTAAAAACACTTCTTACATCATCTTCATTACTCCATGCATTAACGTATCCGACATCATGGGAGTCTTGTATTTTCATATCATCCACACCTGTCAGCAGTTTTGATACACTATGATGTCTCTCTCGTCTCTTGTCACTATCCTGAAAACAAGAATATTAAATACTCTACTTAAGCCATCATTATTAACAATTTCTTTTTGGATTTACATTGATCTAAAAAATTACCCCTGCAGCCACAAAATCCGCGGAAAACTCTCACCCCTGCGTTAACTTTAAACAAGATTCCATCAGTACACATGTAATGAAAACAGTTTTTAGTCATATTTTTAATGTGTGAGAATAGCATCTACACATACCTTGACTTTGGCCCTGTATAAATCACCCTGCATCCACATCCAGGCTTGTTTCTCTTCCAGAAAGTTTTGCTGTGGACCAATAATAGAACCTGGCCGACATATCCGGCACCAGGCTATAGTTTCTGCCGCTGTGAACTTGTAATGTTTCATCATGTAACAACCTATCAGAGTTCCTGTCCTACCCAAACCGGCTGAAAAAACAAAATTTCAAAAGTAGAATCAAGATGCATTACATCTGTTCACAAAAACAAAACATTATTATTAAATAGCAAGAAAAAGTACTTTTTTGCTGTATTTATTTATTACAAAGTCTTTTTGAAGAACACCAATAATGTCTGTTACCAAAGTATGAAAATATAACATGTTTACACAAAGAAACTAAACTTCCTTTTTAAAAGATGCAAAGCAGCACAACATACAAAGTCTTCAATACCTGAGTCACTCATGAGCATTAATACATCTCTTAGTTTAGTACATTTGTGTTACAAACTTGTTTACGTCATTTCTAGTTTATCTTAACAGAACAGACACAACCTACCTTTACAGTGAACTGCAATACCACCGTCAGCATTTTCTGAGAGTTCTAGAAACTGCCGTACTATAGTGTCGTTAGGTACACTGCCGTCAATGAAGAAGAGATCAAAATGGTCAAAGCCGGCATCTGTGAACCGCCGTGCGTCGTAAATTTTCTTGTTCAAACGAACAATTGTAGTTACATTGTGTTTCCTGAAGTATGGGAAGTAGGCCTCTGGTGCATGTAATGGATAACCTAAGGAGGAAAAAACATATTGAAATTTAAAAGCATGTTTTTAAGATATTGTTAAACATGTCACCACACATTAAGGATTCCATTATGAAGGGAGATAATTCACTTTGTTACAAATTATGAACACTACAAGATTCTTCTTTCCTTAATTGAAAAAAATTATTTCCAGTCTAACCTTGACAATGTGTTGATAAACAAGATAACGTAACAAATTGTGTTCTAAAAATAGACACACACAGTGACCCAGTAAACAAAAACAGTAATATTCATAACACTGGTTTCCCCCAATTTAACTAAACAGGTTGAGGTTCAAATATCTTACAGCTTATGTCATCTTTCAACACTTAAACTAGTGAATACCATGTTTTTCTGTATTTTATGTCTGTTCAATACATTGCAGCAGAATTGATATTTTATAGTTAGTCTGCGTATTATTGATACAAATGAAGTTTATTACAAAGTCTTTCCCTAGATATACAATGTATGCATGTATTTAGCCGCAGAGTCTGTTAAACATTATAATGAGCAAATGTACGATAATAATATATGTCAATGGCCTTCACATAAACCAATGATAATGCATGTAAGTTCGCCTATATAATATAGTACATGGGTACTGAGGACACAAATAATTAGGTTCATATAATTCAATGTCATATTCAATTATCATCATTCTAACCTTGAACTTAGAATCAGCTGTGAACTCATTAGTGATGTATTTCAGGTGATATTATTAACTGCAGCTTTACTATCATTATAAGTATGCTGCCTTAGTGAGTTAAATGTATTACCAGTTTATTATAGTATCATGGTGAAGAAAGCCTAAGACTTATCATGTCATTTCTGAGCTTTGCTCCTGGGAAAACCAGTACTATGGTCCTGCATTGGCATACAGTTAATACTCCAGAAGGTTTGAACATTTTTCGCCAGACTGATCAGCCAAGGCATTAAACTCAACCCCAGTTGCCTCCTTTGTGCTAATTCAGGGTATGCACAGAACCCTATATGTGGTAAGCACTGTAATGGCTGCATCCCAAATAAAATGTACATGTCTATCCAATACCATATTTAGTATTAATGCACTTCACAGTTTATTAAAAGACTTTCTGGCAAATATTCATAAAATCTAGTCCCTGGCCTACTTACTACAACATAAAATTATATACTGAAAAAAACTTCGAAAAGTTAGGTTAAACTGTGCAAATAAGGTTAGCATGTACTAAATGTTCTACAGCAATTATCAGCTTGTTAAATAAAAGTATAAACATTAATAACTACAGGTCATGCAAAAACTGCAAGATCTTATTAAACTTAAAGTGGAATTATGCACATTTTTAAAAGTAAAAATCCAACTGAAATAGGTGAGTATACAAAGGGTAGAGGAAATTATAGCTTTTAACCCAATACCCCAAACTCTTCCTGCTACCAGTACGAAATAATAACTTCCCAAATATTACTTTTCTTATTTTGACTGGGAGAGTCAATTAAGGAAAAAAACTACTGCATGAAGGAGTTGCTTCCCTTCCACTGCCGAAACCTCTACCAACAACAACAACAACACAATCAACTATCATTTTATCAGTCCGATTTTTTTATTTCTAAAGCACCAACTTCAAATACTAATGCGGCATTATTATTAATTTTACACATTTAAATGCACAGCAACCAAAAATTGCTTTTATAAAACTGTCACCAAAATACACAATGCGCAGTAAGATGCGCATAATGTCACTTTAACTTGACAAAATTAGCCATAACTGATTATGGGTAAACTGATATCTTTAATTGGACTGTTTTTTTTTATCAGCATAGTATTATTTACCCGGATAAAATATCAACAGTTTCATAAGATTAAATACTGAAAGTACATGTACATGTAAATTGTTAATGAGGCTAACAAAAGAGATGCAAAAAGACAACCAATGTCAAGTTCCTTCTAACCAATTAACTGATCCAGCTCAATTGATTAAAACTTTACTTTTGAGATAAAAAAATTATTACTCAAGTTAACTAAAATTACTTATGTTACAATAAGCCAAAATTTATAAATAGAGCAATGAACATAAGAACATTTTCTGGATAATTCTCAAAATGCGTAAATTAACATTATATTCATTCACAAGCATTCCATCACAAACTGTTACATACACACAAAGACGTCCATTTCTGTGTTACCTTTCGATAGAAACAACCTACCATTTTCTATCTTGCTCTTTGGATGAGGTCCGCTAAATGCAAGGTACTTGTCTGGTATTATCCAGTTAAGATCGCCATTTTCTACCCTCTGTTAGGGGAGAATGGAAAAACAGAGTTAAAATCAACAGTAACATATTATTACTACTCTGGTTTACTCACTCAGGGTCTAGGATCACGGTGACGGCAGATACCCTGCAGGAAGAAGGTTACAATTCTAAAATATGGACAATTGTCATCCTTTACACAGACATACGTCTCAGCACCAAACCATGCTAAAAAAAATCTGCTACTAAATTCTTTTTTGTCTTTCTGAAAATCCTCCTCTTTGTAGGGTCCAAAGCAAACTAGAGCTATCACTAAATGTGATTAATACCCCCAAAAGGATTTTTTTATGAACTGAAGAAGTTCGTAGTAACATAACACCTTGCAAACAAACTAAAAAGAGATATTGTTCTTAGCAGTTCCTCGCATTGTGCTTGACCATTGTATGAAGTTGTACTGAATTCCAACTTGCAGTTTTTGAAAAATGCTCCAGACAGGGAAAAGTAACAAAGGGCAATAACACTGTAATTAGTCAAGATGGAGTTATGGTTCCTGTGCACTGCACCCCCTCTCACTGTGCTTGACCATTGTATGAAGTTGTATTGAATTCCAACCAGAAGTTTTCAAGTTATGCTCCGGACAAGGAAAAGTAACAAAGGGTAATAACTCTGTAATGAGTCAAGATGGAGTTATGGTTCCTGTGCACAGCTCTTCCTCTAAATGTACTTGACCATTGTATGAGGTTGTACTGAATTCCAACTAGTAGTTTTCAAGTTATGCTTCGGACAAGGGAAAGTAACAAAGGGCAGTAACTCAGTAAATACTCACGATAGAGTTATAGTTATTGTACACTGCACTTCCTCTGAGTGTGCTTGATCATTGTATGAAGTTGTATTGAATTCCAACCAGTAGTTTTCAAGTTATGCTCCGGACAAGGAAAAGTAACAAAGGGCAATTACTCTGTAATTAGTCAAGATGGAGTTATAGTTCTTGTGCACTGCACTTCCTCTCAATGTGCTTCACCATTGTATGAAGTTGTATTGAATTCCAACTAGTAGTTTTCAAGTTATGCTCCGGACAAGGAGAAGTAACAAAGGGCAATAACTCAGTAAATACTCAAGATAGAGTTATAGTTCTTGTACACTGCACTTCCTCTGAGTGTGCTTGATCATTGTATGAAGTTGTATTGAATTCCAACTAGCAGTTTTCAAGTTATGCTCCGGACAAGGAAAAGTAACAAAGGGCAATAACTCTGTAATTAGTCAAGATGGAGGTATGGTTCTTGTGCACTGCACTTCCTCTCAATGTGCTTGACCATTGTATGAAGTTGTATTGAATTCCAACTAGTAGTTTTCAAGTTATGCTCCGGACAAGGAAAAGTAACAAAGGGCAATAACTCTGTAATTAGTGAAGATGGAGTTATAGTTCTTGTGCACTGCACTTCCTCTCAATGTGCTTGACCATTGTATGAAGTTGTATTGAATTCCAACTAGTAGTTTTCAAGTTATGCTCCGGACAAGGAAAATGCAACAGACCGCCCGCCCGACCGACCGACCAACCAACCACCGGGTGACTCCTATATACCCCCCTAAACTTCGTTTTGGGGGTATAAATATTAAAAAATCTTATAAACATGCTACAGTGTACAGAAACCATGTTTAAAAAAATATTGTACAGTGGTACAGCAAACCATAGTTAAACAGTTGATACAAAATTCTTGCCAAAAAGAACAAATTGATGAAAATATGTCTGTATAAAACCATGTATTGTCCATATTTTAATTTCAAGAAGTGATGGTTATACTCGAGGTAGATGAAAGCATCTAGCAGTAGTCTCAATGTGATATTGATGGTTAGAAGAGAAGTAAATGATGGGTGAATGAGTACTTGAACCATGCTGTATGAAAAGCCAACTTGCAGGTATCTAAACCAGCAGACACATTCTGTAAATAAGTCTGTAAACCAAGGAGATATTTTAGCTGGTGATACATGGTTAATACAAATTCTTTAAGTTGTTACTGACTGAAAATAAGTGCAGGTCCAGCAAGTTGGTTTTCTCACAGCATGGCTCATTCAGAAACTGGTGGTTCATTTTACCCTTTACCCAAACTACATGTACATGCAGTACAGATTTCCACCTGTTTCTGAAAAAACAACTGATTAAGCTGTCTGAAACAACACTTGGTGCACAAAATGGTGCATTTTCGAGTAGTTTTGGAAAGAGAAGACAAAAAAATAATGGCATTAAGCCTAATTATAACAAATTATCTCTTGTGGCAGATGCTTTTTAGACAGCTGTACCAGACGTTAACCTTCTAAACAAATATACATGTATGTAGTACTCAGCAGCTTTTTGCAAATAAGTCATGCAACAAGTAATTCACAATCTGAATTCTATTGATAGGATTTCAAAAGCGCTGAATTGATTTTCAAAAACATGTGTACAGAGCAATTCTTCTTACTGACTTGAGTAGTGTTAAGGTACTGCACTACATAGCAAATATTACCTTGACTAATGTTCACAGATCAAGTTCAAATATAAAACAGTATTTGACTATCCAGAACTACTTCTTTTTCAAAATCTGATTTCATTCTAACTCTATGCACAAAATATTTTCTACAAACAGATGCTGAGTAAACGAAAGTAAGGTAAATGTGTTAAATGAGGATGTTAGTATAAACTATGAAAAGTGACAAAGTGACGGCTAACACCCGCGGGGGGAATCAGGGGATCTATGATCTACATGCAGGCGCAGCTGATTTACCATTTTCTATCTTGGTTTTTGGATGTGGTCCACAGAAAGCTAGGAATTTATTTGGCACAATCCAGTTGAAATCGCCGTTTTCAACCTTCTGCAATTGCAAAGTATATTGTACGATAAATAAACGATGACGCATGAATGACGGAGATTCCAAAACAATGACAACCCCCATCACAACAATGACACTCGTTCTTTCAAGACATTTTTGTTTTCCCAAATCTGTTGTAATGAAAACAGACAGATAAGCTTTCCAAGGGAATCATCATGATTGCCGACAAAGTCCTGATAGGTCAGTTTGCCAACACTATACTGTGTCAAAAAAATTACAAGAACTGACTACAATGTTTCTGCAAAATTAATGTAAAATTATCAAACATTTCTATGACAACTACTGGTAACCAAATAAGTGAAAAAATCTGTACTTAAAATATATATGACACTAAGCAGAAACAAACTGATATGGTTGCAGCAAATCATGAAGAACATGGGAGCGTGTTACCATGTAGTGTTGCACAACAGCTCAACAGAACATCTCATAGCAATCAAATAACTACACTTCTAACTAGCATGCTTGCATTTACATAAACTACATAATTTACATTGATTAGCATTGACTGCATTTTGACTGCATTTTACAGCAAGATTATTTCTCACAGTGTTTCTATTAAACGCCTGAATGATAACCTAACTTTTAAGGAACTTCTGATTTGGTGTCCTAGGAACCCTGTGTTTGAAATGGGTCTGTTCCTCCAAAATTTTCTGAATGTTGCCTCATAAAATTTTAATGTTTGAAAATTATATTTAGATAGAGATCTGTGACAAACTTAGTGAAGAATGTGACAACTTTGAAAATTTAATTAATCAACGAGTGCTGATATGTTTGGATGAATGCTATTATACTGTAATATCAGCCGTGTTCATGGGCCATATTCCAGTAACACCTCAAGTCAAATCTTAAGATTTTCCTTAAAATTGGCAAAAAGATCATTTAACATTGTTTAAAAATGAGAATATGCATTGCAACATGTTTAAATATTAATCTTCAAAAGATATATTTTATAAAGATGATGTGGTAATACACATTCAATGGCTTTTATGGAAATTATCATTATCAAAACTAGACTTGAGTCATATAATTTAAGACAAGAAAGCGGCAAGCGCCAAACCAGATTTTCAACAGCGCCTGTAGAAATTCTAGAATTTAATAATACATTTATTAAAAAAAAACAAGTTACAAAGTAGACATGAAATAAATATCATATCTTTTTAAATACCTCCAAAGATGATATGACCTTTGACTGCCAAATCAAGTTAAAATCATGTAAACAGGATTTTCAAGTTAATGTCACGGACCTTGACCTTGGAGCCAGCCATGCGGAACATGCGTCGCACGTCATCTTGATGTGGTAAACATTTGTCTGAAGTTTCATCAAAATTCTTCAAAGGGTTGAAGAGTTACAGAGCGGACAGGATTTTCAATGTAATGTCACTGGACCTTGACCTTGGAGCCAGCCATGCGGAACATGCGTTCGCACGTCATCTTGATGTGGTAAACATTTGTCGAAGTTTCATCAAAATTCTTCAAAGGGTTGAAGAGTTACAGAGCGGACACAATTCGTTTGACGCCCGCCCATCCGCCCATCCGCCCATCCGCCCGCCATACCCCAATCAAAACCAGGATTTTCAAAATGAAAACCTGGTTAAAAACAGAGATACCACCAAAAAGACGAAAAGTTATTAAAAAGTTTTATTTCAAATTTTGTGTGACTTCAAAAAATGATATCTGGTTTTCAGACCCCTATTTCATATATTATTCCCCCATCCCTTTTTTACCTAACTTTAAAAATACTCCCCATGGAAAACGTAAGATGTAAGAAAAGACTCAATTAACCAGCAATCCAAAGTTTGTTCAACTTTCCTCCCTCCTAAAACAGCTAAAAAAGTACATGAATCTCTGTGGGATGCTCAACTTTCTTACATTCTGTTAGAAGCATTATAAATAAACAAAACCTATATTATTCTCCCCTCTGAAGTACAAACCACTGCAGACAACCTGTTTACCATCCATCAGTTGGTAATGTCTTGATGCATTTAACACATTATGTCTGATTAAGTGATTATGTGAAGGAAAAGTAGATAGTTGACAGATAAACTGGCACACATCCACAAAACATTAGCTGTACTCAGCCAGACGAAATAAGTGTCATGTCATTCTGAACTACGATTTACAAATGTAAACAAACAATGATGCACAGTTGAAACAGTATTACAAAAACTTCTGAAACCTTTCCAAAATATACCTGATAAACCTACAATCAATCTCATGGAGCACTAATGTCATTGTTCAATCATATAAAGGAACATTATCAATTTAAATTTTAAAGCCCCATGATAAATGTGATTTTGCTTGTATAGAATAATGAAATAACCGATAGAATAATGATAGAACTGTCTTCTATTTACAGTAAATTTTACTCTAAAATAATGTTAAAATATGCCTTTGACTTTTTGATTTTTTGTTCATGATAAAATGATGTCAAAAAGCTTTTCATATTGGGAAAAAAAAGTCTGCCCTGTATCTCAAGCATGTACATGTATAATTATCAATTAAAAAAAAGTATCATTAGGAATGCTCCTTTTTATACATCTAACAGTCAATATAGCCAGTAAAACGTCTTTCTTGGTAACAAGTTCTACAAATAACTGTTACATCTAAAGACTAAAAGTGATCATGGGTCTTAAACTTTTTTATTGATCTGTTGATCATGGGACAAAAGGCCTTTAACTTCTTTGTAGTACAACTTTATTGTCATTCACATTTGATGTGCTAGAAATGCAAGGAGCATGAATCAAGATCAATAATGTTTTTTCTTCAAAGAATTAGCTACTTTTATTTCTATGTAATGTCTAGTGCCATACTGGCACATTATCTATACCCAGTTAACTTCAACTAATCGCACCAGCTTGGGTCAATACTAGTTAATCTACTGCACATTTATAAACATACATGACAAGATTATCTGCAGCTGTGGCCCTTACAACATAATCTCAATAACAAATCTGTGATCATTATTGTGCAAATAGTTTTTGTTCCCAACCATTTGAAATAAACTCATTTTTTCTGACAAACAAATTATAATTTTTAGACTCAACCTTGGGCCTTCATCTCATTTACTTATTCTGAGTATCACTCTGAATTATCGAGAGAGAAAGTTAGCGAATTTTTGGCTCTCCGGGTCAATTCACAAACAAGTGATCCCGCTAGTTCTGACAACTGTTACACAAATGATCACTTCCAGAGAACTTCAAACTAACAAAATTATCTTTTTGGGGAGCACTCTTGAAGAAAAAGTGAAAATAAAAATCTCACAAATACTTCATGATTTACAGTACTTATATACACTAGAGAAGGTTCAATTTAGTATCAACCATAAATGACATAGATTAACATCAATACTAAAGCTGTAACAAGTGAAATACTTTCTAAATACTTTGAACAGTAAGTTGAGTCAGAACTTGAACACAAACTGAAAGTGCATATACAAGAACTGAAATAATGTCTTACCTCATAATGTTCGTATTCATCTACGTCGAATGTGTCAAAACTAAAAAATCCATTTGCTAATGCCTGAAAAAGCAAAGACATAAAATAGGCTCAGTACAGGACTACAAATTGCCTTAATATACACTTTCAATATACATGTTGTTAATACATGAATTTATTAACATTAACATTTTTTGGCAATGTTGCGGTATTAAAACAAAATATAGACTAAAAGAAATACAGTCAAACTGTTCATGAAAACACTCAATGTACTTACTTTATTTAAACCATGTAAGACATCTAACAATGTGAGGTTATATGTACAGGCACCAAATGACGCATCCCTGAAAGTACAAAAAACAAAAACAGTTAAGACATATTTTCAAGATGTGCTAAATTCAGGCATACGTTTTTACAACAGAAAATGTTTTCCTGAAGTTATTTCATGCATTACTATCTCTACCAAATTACAAAAAAACAAATTTCATAGACAGTCAATTAACCTGTGTTAAGCAACCACACAAGGGAAGCTGCAATTGTGGTCTCTTAAGACGTGTGGTCTCTTAATCATGATAAATTGTTATCATCTTAAATCATAAGGGAAGAATATACAGTGGTTGCATACGTCAGGTTGTTGACATGTGGTCTCTTAACTCATGATAAATGTTATCATCTTAAATTATAAAGGGAAGAATATACAGTGGTTGCATACCTAAGGTTGTTGACATGTGGTCTCTTAACTCGTGATAAATTGTTATCATCTTAAATCATAAGGGAAGAATATACAGTGGTTGCATACCTAAGTGTGCATGTGGTCTCTTAACTCGTGATAAATTGTTATCATCTTAAATTATAAAGGGAAAGAATATACAGTGGTTGCATACCTAAGGTTGTTGACATGTGGTCTCTTAACTCGTGATAAATTGTTATCATCTTAAATCATAAAGGGAAGAATATACAGTGGTTGCATACCTAAGGTTGTTGACATGTGGTCTCTTAACTCGTGATAAATTGTTATCATCTTAAATTATAAAGGGAAGAATATACAGTGGTTGCATACCTAAGGTTGTTGACATGTGGTCTCTTAACTCGTGATAAATTGTTATCATCTTAAATCATAAGGGAAGAATATACAGTGGTTGCATACCTAAGGTTGTTGACATGTGGTCTCTTAACTCGTGATAAATTGTTATCATCTTAAATTATAAGGGAAGAATATACAGTGGTTGCATACCTAAGGTTGTTGACATGTGGTCTCTTAACTGTGATAAATTGTTATCATCTTAAATTATAAGGAAGAAATACAGTGGTTGCATACCTAAGGTTGTTGACATGTGGTCTCTTAACTGTGATAAATTGTTATCATCTTAAATCATAAAGGGAAGAATATACAGTGGTGCATACCTAAGGTTGTTGACATGTGGTCTCTTAACTCGTTTGATAAATGTTTCATCTTAAATTATAAGGGAAGAATATACAGTGGTTGCATACCTAAGGTGTTGACATGTGGTCTCTTAACTCGTGATAAATTGTTATCATCTTAAATCATAAGGGAAGAATATACAGTGGTTGCATACCTAAGGTTGTTGACATGTGGTCTCTTAACTCGTGATAAATTGTTATCATCTTAAATTATAAAGGGAAGAATATACAGTGGTTGCATACCTAAGGTTGTGACATGTGTCTCTTAACTGGATAAATGTACATCTTAAATTATAAGGGAAGAATATACAGGGTGCATACCTAAGTTGTGACATGTGGTCTCTTAACTCGTATAAATGTTATCATCTTAAATTATAAAGGGAAGAATATACAGGGTGCATACGCAGGTTTGACATGTGGTCTCTTAACCATATAAATTGTTATCATCTTAAACATAAGGGAAGAATATACAGTGGTGCAACCAAGTTGACATGTGGTCTCTAACTCGTAAAATTTCATCTTAATCATAAGGGAAGAAAACAGTGTGCATACCTAAGGTTGTTCATGGGCTCTAACTGTAAATTGTACATCTTAAACATAAGGAAGAATATACAGGGTGCATACCTAAGTTTTACATTGGTCCTAACTCATGAAAATGTTACATCTTAACATAAGGGAAGAATATACAGGGTCATACCTAAGGTGTGACATGTGGTCTCTTAACTCGTGATAAATTGTTATCATCTTAAATCATAAGGGAAGAATATACAGTGGTTGCATACGTCAGGTTGTTGACATGTGGTCTCTTAACTCATGATAAATTGTTATCATCTTAAATTATAAGGGAAGAATATACAGTGGTTGCATACGTCAGGTTGTTGACATGTGGTCTCTTAACTCATGATAAATTGTTATCATGTTAAATTATAAGGGAAGAATATACAGTGGTTGCATACGTCAGGTTTGTCTGTGTTGTCATCTTAAATATAAGGGAGATATCGTGGTGCATACCTAAGGTGTGCATGTCTCTTAACTCGTGAAAATGTTACATCTTAAATCATAAGGGAAGAATATACGTGGTGCTACGCGGTGTGCATGGGTCTCTTACTCATGATAATGTATCATCTTTCTAAGGGAAGATATACAGTGGTTGCATACCTAAGGTTGCATTGGTCTCTTAACTCGTGATAAATTGTTATCATCTTAAATTATAAGGAAGAATATACAGTGTTGCATACGTCAGGTTGTTGACATGTGGTCTCTTACTCGTGATAAATTTTATCATCTTAAATTATAAAGGGAAGAATATACAGTGGTTGCATACGCAGGTTGTTACTTGGTCTCTTACCTGATAAAGTTACATCTTAAATTTAAAGGGAAGAATAACAGGGTGCACCTAAGGTGGCATGTGTCTCTTAACTCGTGAAAATTTCATCTTATTTAAGGGAAGAATATACAGTGTTGCATACGTCAGGTTGTTGCATGGGCTCTAATGGATAAATGTTATCATCTTAATTTAAGGAAGAATATACAGTGGTGCATACCTAAGGTTGTTGACATGGGTCTCTTAACTCGTGATAAATGTTTCATCTTAAACATAAGGGAAGAATATACAGTGTTGCATACCTAAGGTTTTGACATGGGTCTCTCTCGGATAAATTGTTACATCTTAAATTATAAGGGAAGAATATACAGTGGTTGCATACGTCAGGTTGTTGACATGTGGTCTCTAACCATGATAAATTGTTATCATCTTAAATTATAAGGGAAGATATCGTGGTTGCATACGTCAGGTTATTGCTTAACTCAGTCGCAAGGGCAGGGTTAACTGTATTATAAGTAATAATGGAGTTTTATTATCAACATGACATTTTCAGACATGTAATGCAGTCCTTTTTAGTTGTACAACTTATTGATTTAAAATATGTACCAAGATGTACTGTATTTATAATTTCATAATGACTTTAACAGATCTTTAACAAGAGCTGTCAGTAGGACAGCGTGCTCGACTTTTTTAGTGCTTGCCAATAAAACAAAACTTTGACAGTTAAGGGCACACAAGACTTTAACTAGGAATTTCTAAGTACAAATCAAGAAAATTTTTCACAGAGTTATATAATGTATCTTCTTTTGCTTACAGATAGGTCTTACGATGGTACATAAGTACTCCAACTTTCAAAGTAATATCTCAAATGGTTAAGTTAACAAGTGGACAAGAATGAAAATTTAACTGAGTTTCTAAGTCAAAAAGGGCCATAATTCAAATAAAATCCTTGACAGAATTACCTTCTCCTGCCCATGTTTGGGAATCATGATGGTAAACAAGTATTCCAACTTTCAAATTAATATCTCAAACAGTTCAGTCAAAAAGTGGACTGGTACGAAAAACTTAACCAAGATTCTAAATCGATAAAAGGCCTTAATTTTTAAAACAAATCCCTGACAGAGTTACCTTCTCTTGCATACAGATGGGGGTAATGATGTGAAATAGCATTAAAAGTTTCAAAGCAATATCTCAAAGGGTTAAGGCAATAAGTGGATTTTACCCATATTCAATGTATTTTCTAAGTAAAAAAGGGGCATAATTCTGTCAAAAACCTTGACAGAGTTATGTCCTCTTGTCTGTTGATGAAGGTCGTGATGGTAAACAAGTATGGTTAGTTTCAAAGCAATACCTCCAATGGTTTTGAAATAAAGTGAGGTGGTACGAAAAACTTAACCAAGCTCAATACACTTTCTAAGTAAAAAAAGGGCCATAATTCTGTCAAAAACCTTGACAGAGTTATGTACTCTTGTCTGTAGATGGAGGTTATGATGGTCAACAAGTATGGTAAGTTTCAAAGCCATACCTCTAATACTTCTGAAATAAAGTGGGGTGGTACGAAAAACTTAACCAAGGTGTGACGCCAACGCCGACGCCGGGGCGAGTAGGATAGCTCCCCTTTTCATAGAAAAGTCGAGCTAAAAATCCATTAAAATCTTTCACCTAGTTTCTATAACGATACATCAATATACATGTAACAGCTTGTATCAACAGCTGCTGACAATGGCAGGTATTCCACAGAAGTTTAAAATGCTTTTTTTAAAAGCTTTGCTTTACCTGAAGGGTAAGAACGGTGGGTTTGAACCAGCAACCAACGGTCTGTATGCTTCTTCTGGTGTCTTTTTTAAATATATAATCTGAAAGAAAAATGTCACATTTTTAGATCTGTGACAGTAAGAAGTAACTTGGGTCAAGAGGATTGCTTCTGGGTCTCGCCTTACCACAATATAAAATGGAAACCAAACTGTGCTGAACTTTTTTAGCAAAACATCTGGACTTCACAATCCCATATATCAAAGATTTGAGTGTTTGTATACATGTACCAACAATTACATGCCAATTTATGAGTCCAATAATTTGTAAAGCTCTTTGCCGATCTAGTGAATTACCAGTATGTAGTGTGAAAATGTCCTTATAGTGAGTATTTAGCATGTTTAGTACAAAATGTATCATATTGCACCTAGTAATTTAATACACTACAATTAATTTGCCATAAAGTTTAAATAATGTGTTTCAAATCTTGAATCTATCACATGTATCAATCGCTGATGTAATTTAATCATGTACTGTATCAATAGCTGATGTAATTTAATCATGTATATTAATTTTAAATTTACACTTTGAAACAAAAAACGCCCATTTGACCCCCCACTTACTACAGTATTTGCCAGTTGCATGTAAAATTTTCACATTTTATACCCTTACTTTGCTCTGATGCATATATTGATTAATTATTAATCAGTACTATTCATATTCACTGACAACACTTGTATTGTATTGATATATAGCCAGCCAGTAGTTTAACTGCATACATTCCTTACATGTCGAATCTTGGGTCGGGTAATTGAATCAATTCAATTTGAAGATCAATACACCAAACGATAAGAGCTCTAACACAAACGTGACAAATTATTTTAAGAAATGATAGACTTTATCAATTACTTAAATCCTACACTTGTAGTTCTCCATGAAACTCTGCCAAAAATCGAACGACAAGCTATTTGTATGGCCACTTTTGATCTCATTCATTACCAGGCATTAAAGATAGATCAGTTCTAACACCTTCATACAAAGACCAGAGCATCTTCTTGTCAATGCTTGTGGTCAACTGCGGGTCATATATCTTAAGTTCAATTATGTTATAACATGGTAATATATGGTCAATTCAAGCTTTAAGTAAATTACCCTAATAACGGGAATTAATGTACATGTGTATCAACTCAAATATACATGTGTAATAAACTAAGTATTCAACATAACAAGATTCGCCTGCCAAGTACTGTTTCCATAGCCTAATGGATTAACTCTTACACCAAGTATGTTATTTACATAAACTAAAGCCATTCATGTATGTGCTAGGCAAATAAAGATAAATATTTTTGTAGGTCCTGGTATCTTCAGGTACATGTATATACAAAAGCAATGCTATATTTGTCCATTGCCAACAATAAAGGACCAAATTACTTTGAGAACAGTATGAATTGCAATAATTACCACTTATACTTTTATCACACTACCTATTGTTTAAAAAGACTTCCTAGTTAAAAGCTACCAATCTTGTGAGATTGATCATAAACATGAAACTCTTTAGTATTCCCTATGGAAAGCAAAACAAACGTCTTAGTGGTCACGATTAATTATAGGACATATCTCACCAGCTCTGTTAACACCAGGGAAAGCTTCATTAAACATGTAGGTTCCTATAGCACGGTGGGGAATCACATGATCAAAATAATCTCTAAACAAAAGTACACTTTGAAAAATGTTAGAAAATAATGAAAGCCGTTTAGCTGTAAATTAAAAATATAGCCTATCTTATGGCAACATGGAAGTATTATATATTATATAGAACTACACAGGTCTCAATCATAGTCACATTCTGATTGTGCTAAACACTTCAAAAATAAATTATGTCAGTTTCTTGAAGTGTTTAGCACAATCATAATGTGACTATGATTGAGACCTGTGTAGTTCTAGAATACTGTTATGTCGCAATATTAAACTTAAAGATAGGCTATATTTTACATTTACAGCCCAACGGCTTTCATTATTTTCTAACATTTTTCTGAGATTTACTTTTGCTTAGAGATTATTTTGATCATGTGATTCCCCACCGTGTATAGAATGCTTGGGAAACATCTGTACTGCTGAGAGCTGGCTAACATAACATTGATCTGAACATGATCAATTCCTTGTAGTTCTTGTTTAACAGCCCAAGCCAATAAAGGCATTCATTTTAATCTTTATCGCTTTACTTTTTCACAGAAACTCAAGTAGTTGAACAATGATAAATGCAATATCTACACTGAACTGTGTAAGCGATTGAGATTCCTTCAAGTATATACTTACTGCATAACTGGCTATAAGAAAGGCTGCGTTCGCTCTTTTTCTTGCATCAAAACTTGTATAATGCACTATTCTTTTCTTTGCCAATGAAAATGACTGAAAAAAGAAAGCAACCAAAATAAACACTCATATCAACTGATTTTCTTGTATATATATACTAGTCAAGATGGTAAAACAACAAAAAAATGTTTTATTTACTAGTTTATATTTTGCAGTTTTATAAACGTTTATTGAGTTTGCTTCAGATTTCTAACCTGATTCTGCTATTTATGGAAAACAAATTACTGCAAAAAACATCATTGTGGCAGTCATCCAGTAAATGTCATAAGTTGATTAATATGATAACCATGGCAAAATTGTTTTACACTTTTGTTATAACATGCTTCCAGGCTACTCTTGACAGTTCACAAATCATGAAAGATTGCGCAAAATTTCGTTACTGGACTTATCCATTTTATTCTTTAGTATGTAATTTTGCCGCACAAATAAGGAACACTGTACAGTTATGATCAAACTGAGCTCACATACAAACTGATCATGCTACATGTACAACTTTTACACGTTTTAAACTTTTAGGGATTCCAGTATATGTGTTCTCTCAGTATAACGAGTCAGATACTCGGAAATCTATCCAAAAACTATTTTACTTATCATGTTAATATGACATAGAACTCTCCTTTATAATAGAAGACCCTTGTCAACATTTCTACACAATTTCACAGGGCAAAGACTTTATCTCAATATTTAATTTCTGTACCAGTTATATAACAGACACAGGCCTGTTGTTGGCGAAGTGGTTTGTGGCCTCCCCCTGCTGCCCTTCATTTCAGGAGATATAGAAACCATGTAAAATCCTTAGAGAAGCATCTCTTCCCATAATAAAAGATAAAGGTGTAGCAAAGTTTTCAATTGTAAACATGGTAAAGGATTTTTTCAGATACCCAAGCATTCAAACATGCAAGAACTGCCCTGTCCCTAACTCTGTGCACACTTCCCTTTTCTGTGGACACCCTGCCCCTTTTGGCAGTTTAGAATAATTCCTACAGAAAGGAAAATTAATGTGTGATCTCAAAGCCTGAAATGAGGATCTAACCCAAGAATCACCAGGCCTGAAATATTTGAGTCTCAGAGAAAACATCCTACTCCTAGATGTACCAATATATCATGTACACACAGATGTATCAATGGAATAGATTTACTCCAATTATCCCAATATAAACATGTACAATACAGAATTACTGTAAGAATTGTTTTAATTTCAGGAGAGTACATTACTACATATACATACATGTTACATGTACATGTATAATCATTACTTTTTATTCATGGAAGTGGATTATGACACTTATGCATGAAAACCATACTTAAGCTAGTAGATATGTGGAACAAGTCAGTGGGATAAAACTCTGAATGAACTCCTAATCTTCTTAGACTAACAATTAGGCCAACATATGGATTAATGTACTTCACCCACCTGTGTATAAATGTATTTTATAAATCTATAGGAAAAGTGACATGTACAGAAAAATAGCTTAATCTGGGAGTTCCCACACACCAACACAAACAAGTAAAACATGTGGGTATTTAATTACAGTAAGACAACACTTCCAACATTAATAATGACAAATTTCATCAATATTTCATCTGCATTTGTTCAGGATTTGTTTACCCTAGGCAGTAAATAGCCCAGTTTCCGAATGTATCAGATCTATTTGTTTCACTGTGTTTACCTGTACACACGAGAGATGCTATCAGTTAATGGATTACAGTAGTAATTGACATGGTTAGGTAACAAACTGTACCTCAAGGCAGTCAAGCTAATAACCTACTTTAGGGTTACAGGTAGATTGACAACAGCCAGACAGTTGCTGTTTGTAAACAAACTGAGTCAACTCCATAATGAACTACATGCTGTGCACTCTTTAATATATATCTTGTATCATAAATAAAGCTTCTTTATCATGTTTTACTTGTTATGTACCTTTCTGACTAGAAAATGCAGAACAATAAAACTTTTACTTCTTATTAAAGACAGTTTTCGACACAACATCCCTTTTTTTGAGAACTCTGTCAGTTAAAGTGTTACAACATCATAGTTACACTTCGTAACATTTATTGGCTTTGATAAAATATCTTTTGGCAAGATGGACAATCTTTTCATGATTTCTAACAAAGATATTCCATTTAACATGTTATATACAACAAATATCCAAGCTGGAGATGGTGCAACGCAGAGCTGCTAGATACAACTGCAACCGTTACAGGAATACCAGTAGTGTGACAGATATGCTCAATGACATTAGAGTCCAGGCGCACCAAGATCCAACTCACCATGATGTCCTGGATCCTCAACAATCAAGTAGAAATAGACGCTCCCACCTATATTAAGCCTGCATCTACACATACAAGGTGCCAACATGCATTGAAACTACGGCAACTACCAACAAAAACCAACACAAGTACAGTTTCTTTCCAAGGACTGTACTCATTTGGAACTCTTTACCGGCAACAGTAGCCGAGGCTCCTGACTTGGTACACTTCAAGCAGGAGCTTACGAAGATCACCATCTAGTTGCAGCTATCTGCCCAGACTGTTTTAAGAACCTAGGATGGTCAGAGTTGTACCGGTTGGGTGAATTCCCATTAGGTGCTACGCTAGCCGGGTTTGTCTGTCGCTGAGGAACCGACGCAGTCTTGGCATTATCTCTGAAATTCTCTTACTTTGAACTTCCTAGTTTCTGTCTATTTTATTGTATCTATATGCTTATCTTAATTGCTTTTTTACTTTTTCTTGCCACTAGCCGAAACAAACTTTCATACAATGTAGATGCACTCAAGAATTACATGTACATCTACAATGTACATGGCAAGTCCATGGAAACCCTATTGATACATTTAGGTTTATCTACACTAAGACTAGAGACTCACCTTTAATTTTTTATTCAATTTACAGCAGTATCTGTATAACATGGACAGGTTCAGGGGTCCAAAATCTGCATAGAAACTGTAAAAAGAGAACAATATTTATCAACATTCTAAAATTGTGCAAAATAGTGTAGATTATACATTTAATAAATTTTAAAATGATTATCAAATTCAGAGGCTTTTTATATTTTTAAATCATGCATTCTATGGAAAAGGAGCTTTCTTTATTTTTCAGAAAGTCTCTAAGCTAAAAAGGTGTATATAAATTTAAGTGTTGATTTTTGTTTCATGTACAACATATTACACATGTTCATATATAAAAGATTGGACAATGGACATTCCAAAACTGTAGAAGAAGCTGTGGACATCTTTACATGCATTTCAAACTCAGAGTTGACAATGATGCAAAAATCAAAGGTTACAACTTTTATACGCTCATTTCCATTTCCAGAAAAGGCAGACCTGTGACTGGAATTTTAGTCTGCAAATTCTAGTCTATACAGTTGTGTACATTGTAACTGCTGCTCTAAGATAAATAAGTAACAAAGACTTAAAAAGTGCCTATCACTTGATTCAAATCAGTTTAACTTAAAATCAATGCAAAGGTCAGACAAAACTTTACTTACTTTTCATAAACCAATTCTTCATCTACACAGAAGTAGTGTGTATGTGCCGACGAACGTGGTCTTGAACGGAGGGTTGCAAAGTATAGTCGATCTGAAGCCAAACATTAATGAGCAAATTATTGTATTTATAACACACTTAAATTCATTTAACGTTCCTCAAGTGTATAGGGAAATATTAAATTGTGCTAAACCAAATCAGCCAATTTCAAGTTCTTGATAAATTGTTCATGGCTCAACAACTGAAAAAAAAAAAATTCCAGCTGAAAGTTAATGAAGACTATAACCAAACAAGGTGGTCTTAATCTAAGAACTGTATTATTCTTAGGTTCTGACCAATGGATTTCCTGAATGCACATCTTTAAGCACATCGACATGTACAGTCCCCTTTTACATTTGGCCCTAAGATAATGAGGACTGCATGACCTGCCAGCAGCCTTCATGTTGGAAGTGGTTAGAGTTCCTGACTGGAAATCACTTTAAAGGTCCACTACTAAGCAAAAATTAAGTGACAGTTATTTCAATGGCAAGTGCATTACCTTATGCAAGCAGGGTTGGCATAAAACCCGGGTTTTATCATATTGCCCAGCCTGGCGGATAATACTGGGAAAACCCAGGTTTTACTGGGTAATACTGGGCAATAAAAATGTTGTGTGGCTGACATGTTTATCCCTACTTAAAGACACAATTAAAGTTACCTGTAAGGTAAGGAATTAACAGTTAAAGAGTGAACTCAAACTCTGCGTTGAACAGGTTTTCAGCTTGACATTATTTATGAACCATATGTTAACAATAGCCCCTATCAAATCTGAATACATACTAATGGTATGGTGGTCAAGTGTAGTGAAATCTAGTGCTGTTTATCCAATGCTATGTCTTTTTGCAAGGCAGCTCTTGCAAATGCCTGCAAGTTCTGTCTCAATTGATTGAAAGGATATTTTCAAACTTTGGTTTGATCCAGAACAATCTCAGAAATAAATTGGGCATTCAGAAATGTGCAAAGTTAGTGTTTTGTTACAGAATGCCAAGGGGAAAATAGGAATTAGACTGGTAATAACTGTTTAATAATGTACACTATTACTTGATATGAATCAGAGACAGTGACTATGTAGTTAATAATACATGTCAGTTTGTGGTTTAGTCATGGGAAATGTACACATGATGTAATTAAGGTTTCAAAGTTCAGAATAAAAAAATATATTTTGTGTAGTTGTTATCAGATTCTTACATCCAAACATATTCATAATACGCTATACAAATGTATATGATCTATGTACTCATTCTAATGTAATATAATGTTAAATGAGGCAATTAAACACCAGTACAGTTGAAAAAAATCAAGTTTCAGTTCCAAAAAAGTTATATTACTTAGTATTACCCAGGACTGCCCATTTTAGGGATATTGCCCAGCCCGGTATTTCCCGGGTTTTCCCGGGCGGGAAAACAAGGACGGGCAATACTCTGCCAACCCTGTATGCAAGACACTAAATAATGAAGATTGTCAGGTTTAAATTTACAGAAAGTGTTTGGGACACAAAGAAAAGTATGTGTATTATGTTGAAATCTCAGTGATTTGACAAAATGACTACCCAGGTCTTTTTAACTTTTTTCATAATGCATAGAAAAATAAGTGTACATGTACTGTGGTTTATTTAGAATTTCTACATACCAACTTTCATTTTTTATTAAAAATAACTGATTTCCGTGTTTTTTAATGTATATTTGAATTGTCGCTTTCATTAGTATTGGACCTTTAACCTCTCGCTGATTTAGGGTCTTGAGTTTGAGCCCTACTACCAAACGTGCCTGTACATGAGAATGTTGGCAAAATATTATATCAATCCCAAGAAAGGAAAAGGGCCTATGATTATCCAAGTGTCAGCATTCATGTATATAATTATATAAACTCCAAGAGTCTGACTTGTCACATGTTTAATTTAAATACCGGAATACTACTGAAATACCCAAGAAAATGTAATATCTTACAATCTGTGCATTTATGTATACAAACAATGAAACATGTATTACATGATCATGACACCTGTTAAAATTCTTTGTACATATATATGCTTTTTTTAAACTTTTATTCCCCTAATGGAAAAATAAAACTGGTCATTTCTGGTATGGGCCTTTCTGGATTAGGTCCTTTTCGGTACTGGTCCTTTCTGACACTCATTCTATTTGATATGGGTTAATAGTCTCAATCATTCGACTCCAAACGCAGACCCTTTTTACATACTGACATTGTATAGATATCTGTGCTTTTACGGAGGCTCAATAGCGCCTAGCAAACATTTTAATGATATTCATCCGTTGAGTACGAATTATTTGGACTAATAGGTCGGCTACCTTGCCACTCCAATAATTAAAAGTCGCAGTCTTTTCACTAGAGATTTTGCCATTTAAGCACTGTTCAAGATTTTTTTTACATAAAACCTCAAAATTTGGTGACTTTAAACTTTAAATTTGAAGATAGTCTATCATTAGACTGCCTATAAATTTGTATAAGGCTAGACTTATTAACAACAGACTAGACATGCCTGTACTTAATGCTTGTTAAATTAAGATATCAAGGGCTTAGAAAGATTTAAATAATGCTTGATAATTTAGCACACTGGTCCTGGAAGAGGAACCAAGGAACAAGCCAATGCAAATGTAACGAGAAAAACCAAGGTCATCCAAATGTACAGCTTGTTACTAGCGACAGCCTCTTCTAATTTTGGACCAAACTCTCAAATACATAGATGGCCAATCTCACCTTTAATAAATTCCGACGCACTGCCGATGATATCTTGCTCTTCTGCCATAATTCAAAATAGTGCACGGGCCGTAGAAACTACTTGTTTCGGAACGTATGTCAAGCAAATCCAGTAGATTTTTCTCGGGTCAAAAGTTTACGGCTCCGTATCGGAATTTCAGATCGTTCACTTATAAAAACTAACAAATACCCTTAAGACCATTAAATTTCAACTTTCCATCGTGAAGGATCCAAATTTTATCCAGAATGATTTAACAGAATTGTAAAACACTACACCCAAATAAATTATTTATCAACAGCGGCCATGTTTGAAATCGAACGTAATAGCTGGTCACGTGAACAAGTCTGAACCAATCGTTATTTCAACAACAATAGTCGTCATGACAATTTGAATTTTGTCCAATCAAAAAAACGGTTTCACAATCAAGTATAAACAAGCTACTATATAGAAACAAGGGAGATAAACAGATAATAAAATACTTGAAGTGTCAGTACGAGTTAAATATCTTGAATCAGATAGACATGCATAATTTTATTATTATGTTTGTGTGTAATTGGGGGGGGGGGAAATTCCACAACCTTACATCATAAATATCCGAGCATAAATTTATTTTCTCTGTTTCCGAAATCAGTATCTTAAAAGTATCAAAAACACGTTTGAAATGCAGGAAAATGCACGAAATGGCACCCTCGAAAAAAAAATATCCGTCACTTCGGGTAACGGACCGTTCCGGTCTTTTACGACAAATTTTAAAGCCTACCTAAGCCTATTGTTAAAGGATTATTTTCTTTTCATGGCTAGGTCAACTGCTCACAAACAGTATCACAAACAAACCCACGTGTTCTTTTGTGTAAACCAGGCCAACCATTGGACACGTGATGTCCCAGTGTGGTCATTGGATAACCCAGCGAGTTAATTTTAATATAATTGTAAACACCGGAACCGTCCACTGTTTCACGGGAACTCGGCAGAGCCTCGTTCCCGCTAAAACAGTCACCCGAAGTGACGGATATTTCAATCTGGTCCTCGTGCTCATATAAGAAACTAATAATCTCTGTACAGTAGAGAAACAAGACAAATTTTGATGCAAAGCATCAAAGGCGCTGCGCATGTTTTGAAACATGATTTAAAGGAATCAGCGTCATTTTAGAATATCAGTAAACAACCTATCAACGGGAAAAACCAAATACATTATGTTATATGTAACTGTTATCATAATAAGTAAAAAACCACATTTACTACAGTTTAACCAAAAAATAAACGAATCATAAAACAACCTTCCGTATAATAGTACGATGACATTTTGTCTTTACTATTGGTCAGTTGTTAGCGATGCTTTACATAACTTTCATTGAGACCCCATGTATCGCATAGTTAGGTGAACGGTCTTATTTATAATGCCTACATTTTACTTTAGTATGTAGTAATTAAAATGGGTTTTCATTAATTATTCACGTTGACAACATATGTATTTAAACTTCAAAATGTTTAGAGATAGCAAAACAACTATCGATTCGCTTTTTTCTGAACGTTGATTAATCTGGCCGTAGGGTCCGTAAACAAAGCAATAAAAAAACCGTAACCTTCAGGTTTGTGGAAAAGTTATTAAATATCCTATGAGTATGTCAAACGTTTTGAATTAACGGTCGAAGACGTATGCATCTGGTATAGTATTGTTTGTAATCAGTTAATACTATTTATTTATTCATTATAGGGAGTTTGTTCAAACATAATACATAGTTTTTATTACAATAATAATGTTGGCTGCTCCCTATTCGATTATGCAACCCCATGGTACAAAATTAAAACCTATTCAATACTGGCACTGTGCTTCCGCACAGCGCCAACAACTCTCGTACATTGCGAGATATCTCTTAAGTATTTGGGAGATATCTTTCAAAAATGAGATATATCTCTAAAATAAAAACATGATATACAGTACATCTCTAATTCATAGAGATATCTCTGAATTTAAGAAATTCTAATGGAGATATCTTTTTTAACCGAGAGATGTCATTGTATTACGCAGGGTCTGTATATAACGTAAACATATCCATCAAACTTTATGATATCTTTCAATTTTTGAGAGATACATTTTGTATTTCTCAATGTTACAAAGGTATCTCTCAAAGTTTAAGAAATATATCTCTAATTTAAACAGATTCCTCTTATATTTCTATGACATTGAGAGATCTCTCTTCAATATTAGAGATGTCTTTCAAAACACGAGAGATATCTATTAAAGTGACATTATCCGCATGTTACTGCACATAGTATTTTTTGGTGTCAGTTCTATAAAAGCAATTTTTGGTTGCTGTGCATTGAAATGTGTTAAAATAATGATAATGCCACGTTAATATTTGAAATTAGTGCTTTAGAAATAAAAAAATCAGACTGATAAAATGATAATTGATTGTGTTGTTGTTGGTAGAGATTTCGGCAGTGGAAAGGAAGTAACTCCTGCATGCAGTTGTTATTTTTTTTCTAAAAAGACTGTCCCTTGCAAAAATAAGAAAATCAATATTTGGAAAGTTATTATTTCATACTGGTAGCGGGAAGAGTTTGGTGTATTGGGTTAAAAGCTATTATTTCCTCTACCTTTTTGTACACACACCTATTTCAGCTGGATTTTTACTTGAAAAAAAACGCGCATAATTCCACTTCAAATTAAAGATATCTCCTTATTCACAGAGATATCTCTGAATATAAGAGTTACTTCCTTATGTTTTTTTTATTAAACAGAAAATTGGCTTTAGATACAATTTTAATACCAAAATAAACGTTTGCTCATTATCATTAACATAATTTGCAATGAAAGTGGAACGTACACCTGCAAAATATCTACCCGAACAACTTTTACCGCTTGACTTGGATCTCAATGGTAACAAAACAAGTCGGGTATTTGCACTCAAATAAACCGGGCTTACTTTTTGTCCTTGCTTTATTCTGGAGCTATACTTGTCCCTGCTTTAGCTCACACAGTTTGTTGTGCTTGATGGCAAAAATTGTAGAAACTTGGGACGTTAAAACCTTGATGTTGCATATGGGACACTTTTCCATGGCCTAGACTAATTACATATATTTTGGGTTACTTCTATTGGCATTTGTGACTCCTACGGGATGGAGTCGGACAATTTTTATAACAGTTAAGATACATATTAAAAGTCTAATACTGTTAAGCAGGATTTTCATTTTGAGGGTGGACTGCAAAACTGTTGTAACTTGTATGAAATAAAGGACTTACGGCAGTTTTGCAGTCAACTCTTGATTTGTAGATATTTTGTTACCTCAAGGTCAAGTTTGCATAAGAAAAGTTGGAGCTGAAACTTTGTCATTTTATTGGTGGCCATTGCTGTATTAATCTTTAAGGGAATTATTTTTTTCTGAATTTCACAACACTCCACAATCTTGAGGGACACAGAAGTCAACTTATCAATTTGATATGTCACACCAAATAGTTTTCAGAATTTACTTTTATTACAAATTTACTAGTATTCATATATTTTACATCTTCAACATTACAAACAGATGACAATAATCAATGTCAATGTCAATGAACGTCAATGAAGTATGCATTGTGGTGCCAAGATCAAATATAACCACTGGATTATCAAGAAAAGGCACATGTACTGTTTTTGGTAAGAATTGTTTTGCAATGTTTTACATGTGGGTAATATAAATTTGGTTCTAGTTAACCCAAATTTGTGCCGTCTTCTTGAAAACAATCTCACCAAATTGACAAAGGTATTGTCTATCTAAACAGCCTTTGTTTAACTAATTATATAATTGATTCTTAATGAATGTCATGCAAAAAAAACTAAGACTGAGGAATATAACACCTAAACACACAGGGTAACAGAAAAAGTGATACCTGTATATGTTTCCCCTTCAAGGAGCATTATAAATATGTAAAGCTTGGAATACAAAAGTTACCTTAGAAATACTGTAAAAGTTTCAATAATCAGTGGGAAAAACAACAAATAAATTCAAAACATATGTAATTTTTTTTTTGTAAATGTAAATAAATGTATGAGCAATGTACAATTAAATTTACATATAAATTCACAGGATTTCAAAAGATCTTTCAAGAAGAATAATATACACAGTGTGTATTTATAGTTAAATAAGCATGTGACATGTACATACTTGTGAAGAAATAAAAGAAAGGATTATAAACAGACACAATACCACATTTATATTATGCGTCATAACAATGAATAACAACTTTGCACCTGATTCAATCATTCAACCTGTTTGTATTAAAATGTGCATATTTGCCAGAAGGGCAATATTGATGGAGGCGAAAACAATATTCTAAGTGATGTCAACCTTATGAATGTGCATGTATATACATGCAGTCTGATAGCCTGAATTACCTATCTTGAGTTGACCTAGAGTCAATGATTGTGTTAAAACTTTCACACGAGATCAAATATTGACTAATTAATGAAAAAGCGAGATGGAACACCTCTGAGAGGGAATTATTTGATTTTGAAAAAAAGTCCACATGACCTTGCTATAAGCATTTGCATTTCTCGACAAAATACATAAAATTTAGACTGAATGTATAGGAACTACAGTAATAATTAAAAACAATTAACAGACAAGCAGCAGCATTTCACCACAACCTCACTTCTTTTGGCGCAAGAATTCCAGGAGCCAGTCATCAAGGGTAGTTAATATACACTGTTCTACAATCAGTGTAAAATGAATAAATTTAAGTCAACAGATTAATTTGAACAGACTGGTTTAGTATTGGTGCACTTAATTGGTTGTTTATCAAACATTCTACAAGCACATACAAGCACACTATATGCCTGTTAGCAACAGATTGTTGATGATTTCATTTGATGAAATATTGAAAATTTGAAATTCCTTTCTGTGATGAGAAGATGCATGTCTTAAGACGAGTTCACACAAAGAGCCTGAGCATTCAATAACTCTTGCATTGTAAACTGAAAAAATACTATATTGAATTAAAGATCTGGCATATATCACCAAAAATCTACAATCTGTAACAACCATTGTTTGTGATCACAAAAAATGCCAGTATAGATAATACATATTATAAATATCAGACAACGGAATTAACAATTTGTCACATTTCCCTGCACATCACCACATGTCCAAAAAGGCATTGGAAAAAATGAAGAGTTGAGTCGCTAACTGGCCATTTTGTACAATACTGCAGGAAAAGTTATTCATACATTCTCTTGATATCAGCAGTTTTGGTTGCTATGAAATATATGGACCCAATTTCGGACCCTTATAGCCCCTGTAACCTCAAATTACTATCACCCGTATGCATATCATTCTTTACTGTTCATAATTTCACCATTTGCTATCACCAATCTTCCTTCCATCAGTATGATGCTATAATTCTTGCACTCTTGGGTCTCTTGGAAAGCTGACAGGCTGGACCCCGGCCTTCTTCAGTACATCATTGATTGGTGCATGATCTATCTGGTCTTTATCTACATGTATGTAATGCACAACTTCTCCTGTTAAAAAATTAAACAATAAAACGATAACATTGTTGCCTTCTTACATGTATTCCATTATGACTAAGCATTTAATTTACAGTGATCAGTGAAATCTAAAGTCATACAAGTTCTTGAATAACAAGAGCTGTCACATGACAGCACGCTCGACTATTCGAAAGGTTGTTGGTAAAATGGGCTTTTTGTCATTTGAAAGAACAGGAGTATTGTGTAATTGTCTGTAAGAATTAAGGTCAAAGATATGAAACTTGTTCAAAGACCTTTGTAAATGTACATTACATTCAAAGCCTTACTCTGGATTCTGTAAGCCAAGTGGAGGGAGGAGGGGATAATTTCAAAGAAATACATAACCTTGTAAATTTGATCATGAATAACTTTTCAAAATTGAAATGTATAGAATTAAAAAAGCATGAGCGCTGCATGCTGCATAATTATTCTATGGTATTTCAAAAGAAAGCCATTTCGAGTATTTCCATGTTAGTCTGGTAAAAACTGTGACAAAGGGGCATAAATGTCAAAAATCAAAAACATTGGTGAAGATGTTGACAGTAAACATACATTTTAAGTCCATAAAAAAAATCAAAGTTAAAAAGGGGCATAAATCTGTCAAAAATCAAAACAGAGTTATGGGGATTGTTTCCTCAGATGTGATGTTGATGGTAGACACATACTTTGAGTTTCAAGTCAATACCTTTGATAGTATTCAAAACATTTGACTTTATAAAATCTTTTACCAAATATTCTAAGTTAAAAAGGGGCATAAATCTGTCAAAAATCAAAACAGAGTTATGGGGATTGTTTCCTCAGGTGCAGATGTTGATTGTAGACACATACTTTGAGTTTCAAGTCAATACCTTTGATAGTATTCAAGATATTTGAATTTATAAAAATCTTCAACAAAAAATTCTAAGTTAAAAAGGGGCATAAATCTGTCAAAAATCAAAACAGAGTTATGGGGACTGTTTCCTCAGGTGTAGATGCTGATGGTAAAGATATATTTTGAGTTTCAAGTCAATACCTTTGATAATTTGCAAGATATTTGAATTTATAAAAAACTTTAACCAAAAATTCTAAGTTAAAAAGGGGCATAAATCTGTCAAAAATCAAAACAGAGTTATGGGGACTGTTTCCTCAGGTGTAGATGTTGATGGTAAACAAACAGTTTGAGTTTCAAGTCAATACCTTTGATAGTATTCAGGATATTTGACTTTATTAAAAACTTTAACCAAAAATTCCAAGTTAAAAAGGGGCATAAATCTGTCAAAAATCAAAACAGAGTTATGAGGATTGTTTCCTCAGGTGTAGATGTTGATGGTAAAGATACATTTTGAGTTTCAAGTCAATACCTTTGATAATATGCAAGATATTTGAATTTATAAAAAACTTTAACCAAAAATTCTAAGTTAAAAAGGGGCATAAATCTGTCAAAAATCAAAACAGAGTTATGGGGATTGTTTCCTCAGGTGTAGATGTTGATGGTAAAGATATATTTTGAGTTTCAAGTCAATACCTTTGATAGTATTCAAGATATTTGACTTTATTAAAAACTTTAACCAACGCTGACGCCGACGCGAGTGCAATAGTCTCCTTATTCTTCGAATAGTCGAGCTAAAAATTCTAAACTCTTTACAACCTTCCAAAAACTGCAATGTCTAGAACAGGTAACAAGGCCAACGGTAGGCAGGACAGGTAGTCAATATTTATATATATTTTTTTACTAAATAGTAATTATTGTGGAATTGCCTCCACATCAGAGGGTTCAGCTTTCTATTCAATTCCCACTGGTGCCATGGCGGTAGTGTCCTTAGGAAAGAAACAGATATCTCCACATTGCCTCTTTCTCTTCAAGGTTGAGTTCATCTGAAGTGAGTCTCAAGAGCGATTAATCTAAGTTGTAAGAACTTCTTTAAATAGAGTAATATAAATAAATAAATCACAATCAGTTTTTTAACAAACACAATTTTTGTTATCTGTCCATAAAAGTAAGATTTTATATTCTAGACATAAGTGCCAAAGACTGTCTGTCTGTCTGTTTGTTTGTTGTAGGAGTTTAACGCCCGTTCCAACCCTTTCTTGATCATTTTAACAGGCAGGCAGTTTACCTAACCATAGTTCCTGGGAAATACTAGTACTAGACTCCCATCCCCCATAAGAAACTGCAAACTGTATCACTAAAAGAGACATGGTCGGTAGCAGGGCTTAAACCAATTGTCCTCAATCTACGAGAGGTTACAGTGATGTCAAGTCAGCAACTGTTTGACCACTGGGGTGGACTTGCACTAAAGACAGACTACTTACCTGGCCCAAATATAAATGATCCTCCTTGCTGTTTTACGTCTCCCTGCCATTCCTGTACTCGCATTATTTTCCACATGTTCCGTAACACACCCATAAATGCATTCTGCTTGACATGTCTGCTTTCTAGAAAATAAGTCATTACTCAGTAAAATGTTATACAATGTATACAGTAAAACTTCGTTAACACAAGCATTCATAACTCGAGAACCCCGGATAACTCAAAGACTCCTGTCGGTCCCGGCAATTTTGCCTATATGTTTAACCAGAAAATACTATCGATAACTCGAGCATTGATAACTCGAGGAACACCTGTGGTCCTGCCAGGTAGATTTCTTACTAAATTACCTGTGGTAACTCGAGGTCACTGATTATCAGATTTTTCTCACCTCTGTTGGTGCATCATTATTTTGACATGTCATAGGAAAAACTTTGATTGTTAATTGATTGTTTTCATTAATTATCAATTAATCAGCCGTCCAAGTGGCTAGCAGGTATAAAATGTTATTCGCACATTTAAATTGTCTTGAGTTTTTAATTACGAGAACTTAATGATGAGATGAAAATTTTGAGTCTGAGTAGACTTTTGATGATAAAACTTGAGAGAAAATCCCAAACTGCCTATTCTTTCTAGAATTATAAAAATAAACATGAATAGATTATAGAAACAAACATCTAACGATCCCGGGGGGATACAGTAGCTAGATCGGACAAGCAGAAAACCAAAACAGGAATGAAATGCAAGTTGGAGACGAAGACCATTGAGTTTAAATACAATGCCATCATGGAAGTTAAAAAGGGTCATGACTGAAAGAAATGTGCCTTTACTTTGTTTCAAAGCTATCTTTTGCCTATGCAGAAAAACTTGTAAAATTTCCATGGTTCGGATAACTCGAGAACCCAGATAACTCGAGCATTTTACTCATGCCCGTGCGACCTCGAGTTATTGAGGTTTTACTGTACATGGAAACTTCATTAAACCTTATGAATACTGTAGTATTGGCACTTGTTCAGTGAACTGAACTTAAATTTTATGCACTTGTGATCTCTTGATTAAAGTTGCTTAATTCCTAGAACATAGTCTCTTGGGGCTTGGCTTGATGAACATAAAATAAACTTCTGAATGAATCTGCCAACTAAAATAATGAAGAAAACTTAATTTTCAATTTGGTAATGTTTAATTTCAAAAATAAAGAAATAGTTTACAGGAATTTATACTGGAACCTTTTTATTTGATGGTTCATTCTAAAATATGTTAATTTCATTTTCATCAAAATCTGAGAGCAAGCAGCTTTAGATGCTCGTGTTCAGGAAACTTTTTCTACTGCCTACGGATATTTTGTAATACTGGCCCCATAAAATTTATCATACAAAAAGAACTGCCCTCCTGAACTTAAGTAAGGCGAAAATTGAGTTTCCTGGAAAGAAAATTGGTTCTGTTGCATAAAGCTGTTAGTTCATACTAATTTATTTTAGCTCGATTGTGAAGAAAGCTTTGAGCTTATCGAGTCATTCTTGAGTCTGCTTCCTGGAAAAAACAGTAATGGTGTCATATGAGGAAGTACGGTTGTGACCTGAGTGGGGCTCAAACCCTCAGCCTCCAGGATGAGCGACAGACACCTGAACCTCTACACCACCGCTCCCCTTACCATAAAGCTGTTGTTTTGATGGAATCTTTTTATTTGCTATCACATTAATCAATGACAGAGAAAAAGCTCACTGTTAATATCTGCAGGTTCATAACCATGTTCCAAGCCCAATGCTGTGTATATTTCTCTCTCCGGATCACAGTAAAATGTGTAATTAAAGCCAGTCTCCTTTTTGAAGTCCTGAAAAAATGTTTATCAGTGCAAGTTAGCAACTTTTATTAGTCTGAGTAACTTTTGCCAGTGTAAGTAACTAAGAAATAAATATGAAGAAACCAAAATTTGAGCAGTTGAAAGATACATTCTGCAGCAGCAAATGCAGAAATATTTCACTGAAATTTCATTTGATTTTAATACTGATTAGTTAAGTAAGTACTGTTTATAAGATGATGCTATTCTACCCTCCAATATTGTACACTAGCCTTGAAACTTTCCTATCCTTTGAGCCATTCAATTTTCTAAAGCTTGTTTAACTTTCTGACTGAAAGTAGCTAAAGTATACATGGAGTCTGCATTTTAATAGAAATTCCACAATTAGAATTAAAGGCGGACAGAAAAATAAAGGAAGAAACAACTTACATTGATAAATTTGTAAGGTGCTGGCCCTATAACAACTAATCTGATATCAGCTTCTTGAAGGTATTCCAATGGAATCATGCCTAGGTCTTCCACATAGTCCTTTGTTACAAAGTCTAACAGGTGCTGCAAACAGTAAACACATACTCAAATATTTGGGTTGTAAACTTAGTAACGTATATCTTTCAAGGAGTAAAAATCTTTGATAAATGTCTTTACTTAAAATTTTGAGGGTCACTTTGAATAGTAATTAACTTCAGAATCTTTTATACACTACCCTGACATTTAAATTGTAAATTACTGAAACTTATTTAACATGTTTTCTGGCATTTCTATCATAAAACTTTTGTTTTGCTATTCAGTACTGAAATTATCATCAAATTAATGTCTTTAATAAAATCTTACTTTTTACAATTTCACAAAGTTTATAGAAGACCTGTAACTGAATTTATTTACCCGAACAAAAACAATTATTGTCTTTTGCATCTTGTAAATGTCTCCAAACTTGATTTTGTTTCCCATTCCATCATAAACAATTTTGTCTCTAAGTTTTTCAAAATCCACACTGTACTCTGGTTCTTCAGTTCTGGACATTTTGAGATCATTTACTTCCTTCACATCATCCTCTTCGACCGGTTCTCTAATATCATCTTTATCTTCTGCCATTTTCAACAAAATTAGACACTAGAATACACTAACTGACACTGGTCAAGGCAAATTCCACACATGTATTTTCACGCTGTCAAATTACAGGAAATAACAGGTGTTTCAGGGGAAGTTACTCTTATTGTAAGAAAACCGGCAAACATAAAATAATATCAAATTCGCTCACAAGCATTCTGAAAAAGTTGTCAATAGTTCACTCATACATTTTTAGTCGATTTGCTGTTTTATAAACTAAGAAACTTAATTGAGCAGCATACATTTATGTGTATCATAAATGGGAAGGAAAATTATCTCCCCCTTCATATAAAAAACACATGTTGTTTACGTTAGCAACAAGGGGTAGTTGGGGAAAAGTGTATTATCCGGCCGTCCTATATAGTATAGCAAGTAATATGAAAATACGGCCTTACCCTTTATTTTCCTTATTTTTTGATAATTTTTTTAATATTTGGTATCAAATGAAAGCTAAAATTATTAACTTTATGAATATGTAAAGAACAAAGATTTTAAGAGTAAAACCTTGAAAGGAACTTACTTTTGTGTAATTTTCAATAAGGGCCGAGTCTTAAAAACACGCAATTTTTTTTTCCGAGAAAAATTTTGTAATAAAGAAAATAGGTGGGCAAAATTGTTGTTTTGCAGTTTTATGCACCTTATCTTTGGAACAATGTTTAAACAAAGTAAAAGCAGACCTTACATGACTTCCTTTTAAGTAAGATTCAATACTTGTTGTATGGCGATTGTCTTAAGCCAGTATTCATCGACTGCAGGTATGGAAGAGGTGTGCTCTATATTTTTGTTATGCTGCAGCTTGCAACACAAGTGTAAAATGTCTTGTTTTAGTAAACAAGAGCTGCGAATGTCTTCACATTGTCTACCCGTTTAACATGTCAAACAGCTGAACATTTTGATGCAAGATACACAATGATACACTTTATTAACTGCAGCTGTGTGCACATACTTTGCTGCAGGCATGCAGACTATGCATGGTATAGTCTGCAGCCCTACATACTATGCATGGTATAGTCTGCAGACCTGCAGGCTATGCATGGTATAGTCTGCAGACATGCAGAGTATGCAAGGTATAGTCTTCAGACATGCAGAGTATGCATGGTATAGTCTGCAGACATGCAGAGTATGCAAGGTATAGTCTTCAGACATGCAGAGTATGCATGGTATAGTCTGCAGACGTGCAGAGTATGCATGGTATAGTCTGCAGACGTGCAGACTATGCATGGTATAGTCTTCAGACCTGCAATAACAGAATACCTGTACTTTATGGTTGTACATATTTTGCTTCAGGCATGCAGAGTATGCATGGTACAAACTGCAGACAGACAATGACTTTTAGAAGTAAATGCAGTTACTTATTTCTTGTGTAAGGGATCTGGTTCATCAACTGCAAAATTGTATACTACATAAAGTAGTTGGACTATTGATGCAGTGTATTATCTGCTCAATGCGACCAACGGATGTGCTGTTCTAAAATTGTCTGTACACTCCACGTGGTTGTCAATGAATTTGGAAATGCGAGTGTCTGACATAAGACCCACAGCGCACCCAAGGCACCGTGTCACAAATATAATGTGACGACAGGCACTTAGGATTGCAGAGCCTTGTCCGACAAACACTCACATTCTCAAATTGCCATTGCCTGAAAAGACGAGACTTTTCCCTTTATGCTGTCAATTATGGCACTTCTAACATATATAGAGAGTTACAGACAGACTAAACCTCTTCATATACCTTGCCCACTAGACACCAGTTGATGGGATTAGTTTGAAACATTTTAGTAAAACACACCTAATCAATCAAACTCAAAATTTAGATGCATTCAACAAACAACAATTGTCCAACAAAGTTGTCATTTTTAATGTTTTTTATTCTATACTATAACACACACTCCATTTCGTTCACTTACATTTTGCCCTCATGTATAATCCAATCAAATACTTTACAATTTATAAAAAAAATTAATGCCACTAATTAGTTAAATTTGTTTTTGTAGGTAGGACTAGCCTAAAAGGGACAAGCCTAACCCTCTATTTCTTCAATAAAAATACTGGGGTCGGCCGTAGACGCACTTTCATGTCCGTTTCAACCCAGTAAAGCAAGATATATTATGGTCTGTAGGTGTAGACTAGATTGATGTTCAGTAGAACACTTGTGTCGCCCTCTTACACTTTGTCAGAATAACCAATAATTCTGTGACAAAATCTAAGTACAAAAAGGGGCATAACTCTGTCAAATATGGCCTTGACCAACAAAATTTGGCGGCATCACAACCCTTTGACATAAGCAATACAATTTGAAAGTTTGATGAAGAAATCTTAAGAAATGGCAAAGTTATAGCCAACATTAAGTTTTTGTGACAAAATCTAAGTACTAAAAGGGGCATTACTCTGTCAAATATGACCTTGACCTACAAAATTGGCGGCATCACAACCCTTTTGAAATAAGCAATCAATTTTGAAAGTTTGATAAAGAAATCTTAAGATTTGGCAAAGTTATAGCAAAAATCTAAGTATAAAATATAGGAATAACTGTTTTGTAATTTTGATATTTGCGACTGTATATACGGTTTTTAATGGTCGCAAATATTCCTAAAGGGCGACACAAAAACTGTAAGTGAGTTATAGGTTAATATTACAGGAATTAAATTTTGTAAACAGACTTATTGTAGTATTGGCATTTCAAAGATTAAAGTTCATACAAAGCATACCCAACTAGATACTTATTTAAAACATATCATTATTGCATCTGCCTCTTAATTCTGAAATGTATTTTTTCACACTTTTGTTGTACGTTAAATTATTGACAAGCTTAAAGTTTCAGTTCATTTTGCTGTTAACTTCTAAAACACGACTGTCTTTCTAAACAATATTTAGGAACTTTCTTCACTCCCACGATATGACAATGGCTCCTGAAATGAAAAAAAAATGTGGTAATAAGAGAATGTATGTAGAAAGAAAGTTGAACAATACATGCTATGATAACATGAGACTCAGTTGGCAATATGTTGGTCAGAATGACAGCCTTGATAAAATCTTTTTTGAGTTCAAATAGGATCATCTGGGGTCAAAAACTGGGTCACGGGGTCAAATCAAAGAAAAACATTGTCACTCACATGTGTATGCAATAGAGGTTGCATTTATCTTTTTTTCATTCGAATTTTCTAATTCAAGTATGGGTCATTTGGGGTCGAAAACTTTGTCATGGGGTAAAATCATTGAAAAACCTTGTGTATGCAATAGAGATTGCATTTTTAATTGGATCTTCATGTAACTTGGTCAGAATGACTGCCTTAATAACTCAAGGCCACATTGTTATATGGATCATCTGGGCTAAAGAACTAAGTCATGGGGTCAAATCATAGAAAACCCCTGTGTATGCAATATAGGTTGCATATGTCTTTGGATTTTTATGAAACTTGGTCAGAATGGCTATCTTGGTGTATTCTAGATAGAGTTTGCATATTGGTCATCTGGGTTCAAAACTTAGGTCACAGGGTCAAATCATAGCAACCACTTGTGAATGCATTGAATCTTCATGAAACTTGGACATAATGGTTATCTTAATGCAATCAAGATCAAGGTTGAATGTGGTTCATCTGGGGTCAGAAACTAGGTCACAGATTAAAAACATGTGTATGCCATACAGATGACAGTTACAACCCATCCTCATGTAAATTGGTCATCAGTACGGGTCAAACAGAATGTTTGTGTTAATGATATGTAGTTTAGGGCTGAACTTTAGTCAAATATTGTCATAAGTATGTCTCTGGTGAGCGATTAAGGGCCATCATGGCCTATGTTTCATAAGATCTTTATGAAACTTGGTCAGAATGACTGTCTTAAAGAAATCTAGGTTGAGTTTGAATATGGGTGACGTCATTTTGGGTTTAAATGTCACAAGGTATAATCAAAGAAAAACCATATTTATCATGCAATAGAGGTAGCATTTTTCATTGGATCTTCATAAACTTTGAGTCGGATGTTTTCCTTGATAAAATCATACTGTAGAATCGAACAGAAGATACATGTATACTTGTGTACTTTAAATAATTGAACGCGCACCAGATACAGGTACACTATCGCCAAATATATGTGTTAGGGTCTGTCGGGGCTTGCAAAAAAATTAAGGTTGGTTTACAGCTTTTTATCTCTTAGATACTTGAAAATTGGTATTTTTGGTCTTATTTTGTTCGTACACTTCAAGGAATTATTGAATAAAAGGCCTACGGGGTATTTGTTATTTGCACTTTTTGTATAACCCACACTGTTAATTTCTGGAAATAAAGAATTTATTACTGTAACAGCAGTTGTTATTATTATCTTTACACTGTAAATTGTGTACACTGTAGTAGGGGTAATTGAATACAGAAAAAGCAATGTACACTGTAGTAGGAGTAATTGAATACAGAGAAAACAACACCTTTGCATTGAATTAACACAGCTGTGCAGACACTATATACCAAGCATGCAATTAAGACTGTATGCAATTTACACAAACTACAGAACTGTCAAATATACTGCAGAAAATACAATGTATACTCTGCAGACTATACCATGCATACTCTGCAGGTCTGCAGACTATACCATGCATAATCTGCAGGTCTGCAGACTATACCATGCAAAATATGCATGCCTGCAGACTATACCATGCATACTCTGCATGTGTGCAGACTATACCATGCATAGTCTGCAGGTCTGCTTGCATCTGCTTTCTTCTGTTTCAAGGCAGATGTGCATTTGTTCATATTTACCTTGCTTATAATCAGAATGCGTGCGAATCTGTTGAGGTGCTCTTTTAATGGACTGCGTCTTGCCAGACCTTGATTCATTTATTATTTGATATGCAACACTTTGGATTACATACACACTCAGGACTGGCGTGAGTTATACAGGCAGAAAGGCTGTCCTCCTAATTGATATCCTCATGACCGCTGTCAAACTGCTACTATGCGACTGGTTCAAGCAATCTGGACAATTTTTCTTATTTTCAAGATTTTTCTCGAAAAAAAAAATTGTGTGTTTAAAGTACTCTCAACACCTTATGATGGTTTCTCATTGATTGGATTATCACACCCTCCATCATGATAAGATGTGTAAATTGTACTGATTGTACGTAATTAGTTACATAAATTAAATGACAACTTTAATGGTAGGTTTTAAGAAGTTGTTTAATACATTTAAAATTATACCCTTTTTTAAACTTTTTTTTTCAAACTAGCTCAGTTGTGAAAATCAAGTCTTACTAAATCACTCCGTATTTCATTATTAGATATATACCAATATGCAAATGCTTAAAGGTCCAAAATTAAGTGACAGTTATTTCAATGGCAAGTACATTACCTTATGCAAGACACTTAATAATGAAGATTGTCAGGTTAAAATTTACAGAAAGTGTTTGGAACACGAAGAAAAGTATTTGTATTATGTTGAAATCTCAGTGATTCGACAACATGACTACCCAGGTCTTTTTAACTTTCTCCATAATGCATAGAAAAATAATTGTACATGTACTGTGGTTTAATTAGAATTTCTACATACCAACTTTCATTTTATATTAAAAATAACTTATTTTTGTGTTTTTTAAAGTATATTTGAATTTTTGCTTTCGTTAGTATTGGACCTTTAAGAAAAGTTTTGAGTGGAAGAAAAACTACCTATCTGGATGGTCTGTACGGTGAGTTAGGAAGATATCCGATGAAAATCAAACGTAAATTTACCATTATAAAATATCGTATCAAACTGTTAAATATGACTGAATACACCTTTTAAAATGTTAAAAGAAGATGCTGACAATAGTTTTATGTATGGAGATTTTAATAAGTGTAGTTAGAATAGCCTACTTAATAAAATCATAGGTCCATAAACCGGTCTATAAAATCTAACAATGAGTGTCATATATCAAAATGTTCAGCAGGCTCTGGACAATACGAAACGGAAGTTCATTTTTACCAAAATGGTTGGAGTCGACAGAAATCCAAGATGGCGTCCAAGATGCCCGCCATAATGTACAAAACAAGCATATATGCCTTTTTCTGTCACTACCTTGTTGTGTATGTACAGATTAACACCAAATTTGATTTATTTTCACTTCATATTTCTTCTCTTTAAAAATTTGTAATCATGGTTATTTTATAGACCGGTTGACCCCCTAAATATGCAAGATAATTAGAGCAGTTTGCTACACTACTTGGTATGAACTAGCTGTCTAGATTACGGAAGCTTTAGAACAGCTAGACATTGTCATATATACTTAAAGGCGAATATATCTCTATCACCACAGGGTCTTATCAGGTACTAAAATATTAACATAGATAGATGTGTCAAATAAACAGTATAAATATCTTTAAAGTAATACAAAGTGATAAATGCATGTCACATATTTTATTTTGTCATATCACATGAGTACTTGTATGTTATTTGTTGATATTTTCACATGAATTTATGAGTTTGATCTCGTAAATATTTGATGTTGATACATGAATAAATTTTGCTAACCGAATTAATTTGTTGTTCAAATATTATTCAAGGTTTGATCCATAACTGGCCAATTGTTCTCGTAGACAACGGAACACATTTAAAGACACACATCTCGTTAATGAATTGTGAGAATGTTATGTTAAGGAAGTTCATTTCAAAGTAACATTTTCAAATTTCAGGTTGATATCACGATGATGCGTTTCTCAAAAAAGCTTACATTTAAGCAATCAGCTCATGATCTTCGCTGTTTAGAAGTTTGAGAAATTTACCACCTTCAGAAACGGAGGTTGGATTTCGAAGAAAAAAACAACAGTGTTCATATTAATGTAGAAAAGGTAAATATCGTCGGATTTTAAGAATGGTTACATATTCGTAAATTGCTGAATGATAGCTTTCCAACAATATGTATGTTATATTGGTTTATACTAAATGAAAAGGAATAATTGACAAAGGCAGCATTTACCCAACTGCGGAAATCGCTGTTGGCTATCGTTTAAAAAAATACCATTTTCAAATTGATACAGAAAATGTAAATGCGGTCAGATTTTTACACATTTGTAAACTGCAGAATGTTAGCTTTTTAACAGTTTATAAATTATATCTCTTTTTAGAAAATTGGGAAGGGCCATAGTTTCACTTCCCGAAATCGATGTTGGCTATTTTTTTAAAAAAAATTAGCAATGTTTAAAATAATGTAGAAGATGTAAATGAAGTCGGATTTTAAAAATGTTTGCATATTTGGAAACTGCAGAATGTCAGCTTTTCAACGATATAAAATTGTATTAGTTTATAGAAAAATGAAGAAAAAATAGGAATGGCCGTATTTTCCAAGCTTCAAAAATCAATACTGGCTATTGTGAAAACAGTTTTCCAAAAACAACAATGTTCACATTGAAATAAAATATGTAAATGCCGTCGTTTTTTTTTATATATTCGTAAACTTCAGAATGTCAGCTTTCAAACGGTATATAAATTATCAATCTACATAAAGGATTATGGAAATGAATAGGCACGGCCGCGTTTTCAATCAATCCGTACAATGATAGCTGGATAGGGCCGGATAATACACATTCCAGGGTACTAGTGAAGGGAAGTAACTCAAGTAGCATTACCTGAAATAATATCACACTCTGCCATGGCTACTTCCCTTACATTGTGGTGGTCGGGCCGGGGACACTCCGATCCTAAGGGGAACGCACAACCACTGCGGCATGGCGGCTCCAAAAATCTAAATTAAAAAAAGAATAAAGACTAAAAGATATCCAATTAATGAGTAAATTATTGTCACTAATAAAGTTACTTAAAGACAACGAATCATCATCATCATCTTTGATAATGGCTAACCGTCATAACTGACTATTATGGCCATGATAAAAAAGTGCAAAAGCCTAGCTTAGCCTTAAAATACCTACCGGCCCAAATCCAAGACGACCAATACCGCAGGACTGCCGAAATCAATAAATAGGCGATAGATACGAAAAATATCTGTATAAGTATTAGAATTGATGAAATTTCTTGATTTTCGTGTTTGCAAAGCATTTTGTGAGGTAAAGAATGCTGTCTATAACTTCAAAGGTAGACATAATTACCTGAAAGTGGTCACGACACATGGGGAAGCTTATAAAAATAAAACAAATAATATTCAAACATTTAACTTTTGTTGGACGTTTGTTCACCTTATGAAAAATCGTAAGAAACCTCTCCTGTCATATAAAAATACATACATGATATACAATATTTATTGCATAAAACACGGAAGTATACTTACACTACTGTATAGTGTATACTTCCGTGCACAAAACATCATACGAAGTTTATAGCAAAACTATTCACAATCGACGAAAACGTGTTCCATAAGAAAAGCCCGAAAAGATTTTACTTAGAAATGTTCAAGTAGAAAACATCAATATTTTTTTATAAAATGTTAATCTAATTTTGTTAGGGAAATATAATAAGTGACAGTTATAGATGCCGACGATAACCGTTGCCATGTTTGCTTCAAATATTCATGATATCCCTACGTCAGCTTGGTGGTAAATTGGGTGTCTGCGTCAGAATCAGTGAAGGAATTATGTACTGGAAGTTTATGTACATCTTAATTTATTTAATTTTTGGCAGATTCAACAGCATTTGAAAAATTGACATAACGTTGGCTTTTGAAATATTTGCTTAAAACACAACCCCAGGAAGCTTCCTGATATGAAATATTTCATGTCTTTACCAAAAACTTATCTTAAACAAATTCAAGTTGTAAAAGTTCATATTAATTTCTTTTTATACCCCAGCACACAAAGTGTAAAGGGGACGGGGCGGTATACTAGATTCAGCTTGTCCGTTCGTCTTCAATCTTCAAAACCCTGGTCAGAATTTAATAATGCTTCACAGAAATGATAAATACCATACCTAGTTGTGCATGGTCCGTGTTTCGGGTCACTAAGGCAAGGTCACAGGGGCTCGAGATCATAAAATCTTGTGCGCTCTGATTCTCCAAAGACCCTGGTCAAAATTTAATGATACTTCACAGAAATGATAAATACCATGGTCCGTGTTTCGGGTCACTAGGTCAAGGTCACAGGGGCTCGAGATAATAAAGTCTTGTGCTCTCTGATTCTCCAAAGACCCTGGTCAAAATTTAATGATACTTCACAGAAGTGATAAAAACTGTGCCTAGTTGTACATGGTCGAATAATTAAACCATCAACATTTACATAATTGGCCTGGGGACTGAAAGTCCTCAAGGCCTAAGTTAGTATACCACATTTCAAACCCTGCAAGAATTTTAGCCGTGCTATGTGCGAATAACAACTGTAAACATGCGCTATGCGAAAGTAGTGCAAGACAGACCAGATCAATCTTCTGTTTGAATGCCGCATGTGAAAAGAACATGTTACAAATAAAAATAGTACATAAAACTTCAAACGACTGCAGGAAGGTATATAGCTTACGGGCTGCATTACACATTTTTTTCTGTTTTAGAAATTAATGCGCTGTTAGCTGATTACGGAAGATAATCATATGCATATCACGGAAAAGTACGGATATTTACGGAAATTTACGAAAACGTACGAAGCTCGATATAAGAGTTTGTAGTTTGATTTTCAAATTTCCGATTTTATTTCATTGACAACTTTGTTATTTACGAACGATAACATATATATTTACCTAAAAATAAATGTCTCTAAAAAAAAGATATAATTTACGTACATTCCCGAGAAGGAACTAACGTGATCAAATTCACCCGCCATTTATCGAGGACGCTGCATGTCGAGGCCCAGTGAACGGTTTCACTGATTACAACTACAAGTTAACCCAGAATCATTTTTGGTTTTCTCTGTTATACACATTGTACAGTACTGTATTTATATTTCATTGCTGGTATTGCTTTGTTTATTTCTGTTTCAAGGTCTTGTCATTGGTACACAATAATTTTCGATCCACATCATCAGATCATATCGCTTGAAGTTGTACAAAGCGCAGATCGAATTATTTGTACTGGCTTAAACATTTTATAATGTTGACTATGTGATTATTTTTCATTTAACGTACATTTCATAATAAAACAAACTTCCCTGTCACCCATATATTTGTGAATCATTCATTCTGTGTCATATATTGAATTTCGTCCTCTGCACATTTCGACCCGCGCTTTAGGTAAGATTCAACGCAGAACACGTAGGTGAAAAGTTGTTTTTCGGGGAGTTAACCTATAGCCCCCAGGCCTTCAGCGCTCACAGCGTTTTGATTTTCATATACTGTGTCAGTGCGGTGTTCGGGATGAGTCAGGGGGAGGGAGAGAGAGAGGGTATTCACTACCATTAGTGATAGTTCTAGTTATCCAAGTCATGTTAGTGCAAATTGTGCGATCAATATCATATAATTATATAACAATATCCCGTGGGCCGGTGAGGTTTTTCACTTTGGATCTTTCTTGTTTCTACAATTTTACGCATCTGTACAATTTTCGAAAAAAAAAATACAAATGAATTTTGCGACCATTCAAAAGAGGGTTTTAACTGCAAGTTTATTCTTACCTATGTAGGCTCTGTGGGGACTCCGAACTTCCAATTTCCTTGCTTCTGACTTCCAAATTCTTTATTTCCGACTTCTGTCTTCCGATTTTAACTTCCTTCGTTCTATCTTTCAACTTACTTACTCATGGCGGCTTTCAGCTTCCGTAACTTCCTTAAAATCACTTCTTCTATCTAACGTCCTTACTTCTTGTCTCCTCGTTCCTGGCTTCTATCTTCCAACTTCTTCTATCCAACGTCCTTACTTCTTGTCTCCTCGTTCCTGGCTTCTATCTCCCAACGTCCTATACTTTCTTGTCTCCTCGTTCCTGGCTTCTATCTTCCAACTTCTCCTATCTCACATCCTTACTTCTTGTCTCCTCGTTCCTGGCTTCTATCTCCCAACTTCATCTATCTCACATCCTTACTTCTTGTCTCCTCGTTCCTGGCTTCTATCTCCCAACTTCATCTATCTTACTTCTAACTACTAAAGTTGGAAGCTCTAACTCAAAGTACTGAAGTTAGAACTCACTCCAGGGCTTCATTACTTTTCAGATCTTCAGGATTCTGAGTAAAATGTTCAAATATGATTGAATGCTGTGCAACGTTATTAAATGGGAATGTTTTGACCCCCCACCTCAGCATTCTAAAATGATTCCAAATGTAGTAGAGGCCCCACAAAAAGCAAATTTCTGACTTATTTTTTATCATAAGCAAATTCAAATTGTCACTTTAGTATAATAGGTAGAGGATCTTTCAAACGAGCGAATTCATAACGAATAATTTCCTTCCTAGAAATCTTTTCGAGCTGTTTGTAGATTACACATATAAGTGATGATAAGAAAATTTACCTTGATTTATATAGGAAACAAGAGGGCCAAGATGGCCCTATATCGCTCACCTGAGACCTACTTAGTACTCCAGTGTGACCAAAATTCAACCCTAAACTATATATCATAAACTTAAACATTCTGATTGACCTACCAGTAGACAAGACAAATATATGAGCAATTCACATGATGACTGGCCTTAAAATGAGACTACCAAATTCAACGAAGTTCCAGTGAAAATTGCAGTCTCCATTGCATACATATTTGACACTGTGACCTACTTTTTGATCCCACATGACCCATATTCAAACTCGATCTAGATTTCAGCAAGACAATCATACTGAAGAAGTTTCATGAAGATCCATTGAAAACTGCAACATCTATTGCATACGCAATGTTTTTCTTTTATTTGACCTGGAGACAAAGTTTTTGACACCCGATTACCTATATTCCAACTCGACCTAGATTTTATCAAGACAGTCATTCTGACCAATTAAATAAAGTTCCTGTGAAAAATGCAGATTCCATTGTACACGGCTTTTCAATGATTTAACCCTGTATCTTTTGGCTACTGGCATTTTTACACAATTTTGCTAAATAACCATAGTCTTTAGACAAAACAGACTGGGTATTGCAGTCAGGTGAAACAAAACTCCCTAGATTTTCAAATTCTGTTAGGTACCAGTATGCATGTGTGTCAAACAGGTGTCTTGGCGAGTTCACCAAGGAAAAAATCTCATGGTCGGCCGGGACTATAAAACAAAAGGAAAGAAGAATTGACCCTGTGACACAATTATTGACCCCAGATGACCAATATTGCATCAACATAAGCATTCTGACCAAGTTTCATGAACTTCAAGGTCCAATTAAAATGCAACATCTTAGGCACAAAGTTTTTCTATGATTCGACCTGGTGACCTTTTTTATCCCAGGCGACCCATATTCAAAGTCGACCTTGAATTTATCAAGGCAGTTATTCTGGCCACGTCTCATCATGTTCCAGTGAAAAATGTAATCTCCGTTGCAACACAAGGCTTTTCTGTAATTTGACCGGGTGACCTATTTATTAAACCCAGATGACCCATATACAAACCTGACCTAGATTTTATCAAGACAATCATTCTGACCAAGTTTAATGAAAATCCAATGAAAAATACAAAGTCTATACTCTATTGCATACACACGATTTTTATATATTTGGACTTATGTGACCTAGATTTTTACCCATGATGAATCCATATTCAAACTCGATCTAGATTTCAGCAAGACAAACATACTGAGGAAGTTTCATGTAGATCCAATGAAAAATGCAACATCTATTGCATACACAATGTTTCTCAATGATATGACCTTGTGACCTAGTTTTTAACCCAAGATGACCCATACTCGGCCTAGATTTTATCAAGGCCGTCATTCTGACTAGTTTGATACTCATTCTGACCTGGGTCCTAATATAAGTTTTAGGACCCAGTTCTGACCAATTCAATAAAGTGTCAGTGAAAAATGCAGACCTCTTTGAATACACCCCAGATGCCCCATATTCAATCTCGGTCTAGATTTCATCAAGGCAGTCATTCTGACTAATTTTCATGAAACTCCAATTAAAAATGCAGCCTCTATTGCATACACAATGTAAAATGGGGACATACGGACGACAGACAGACAGACAGACAGACAGACATACGACGGACTCCAGGTGATTACAATAGCTCACCTTGAGCACTTCGTGCTCACATGTGCTAAAATGTAAACAACAATTATAAGCCATAAAATGTATTATTGAAGACCTTTTTGATGGAATATTGTTTAATGAAATAAATCGACGATATCTGGCTTCCAATTACATTTGAAAAGAGCGACCCTTTTACTAACGGTATGTTTATACGCTCGTGGTCGGAAACGACTGGATAGCCTTTTTGACGAGTATTTTAAAATCTATATAGACATTCGATATATTTTAGCTCGACTATTCGAAGAATAAGGAGGCTATTGCACTCGCCCCGGCTGGTTAAAGTTTTTTTTATAAAGTCAAATATCTTGAATACTATCAAAGGTATTGACTTGAAACTCAAAATATATCTTTACCGTCAACATCTACACCTGAGGAAACAATCCCGTTAACTCTGTTTAGATTTTTGACAGGTCTATGCCCCTTTTTAACTTAGAACTTTTGTTTTAAATTTTTATAAAGTCAGATATCTTGAATTATGTCAAAGGTATTAACTTGAACCTCAAAATATATCTTTACAATCAACATCGACATCTGGGGAAACAATCCCCATAACTCTGTTTTGATTTTTGACAGATTTATGCCCCTTTTTTACTCTTGAAATATGTCAAAGATATTGACTTGAAACTCAAAATATATCTTTAGCATCATCATCTACACCTAAGGAAACAATCCCCATAACTCTGTTTGGATTTTTACAGCCTTATGTCCCTTTTCAACTTAGAGTTTTAGTAAAAGATTTTTATAAAGTCTAATATCTTGAATACTATCGAACATATTGACTTGAAACTTAAAATGTATGTTTACTATCAAGATCTTCACCACTGTTTTTGATATTTGACGTATTTATGCCCTTTTTTAACTTTGATATTTTTCACAGTTTTTACCAGACTGAAATACTCGAAGTGGCTTATTTTTGAAATGTCATAAAATAATTATGCAGCATGCAGCAGTTACGCTTTTTAAAAATTTTATGCATAAATCAATTTTGAAATATTACAAAGTTATTCATGATCAAATATACAAGGTCATGTATTTCTTTGAAATTATCCCCCCTCCTCCCTCCGGTTGGCTTACAGAATCCACTGTAAGGCTTTGAACGTAATGTAAATTTAAAGAGGTCTTTCAACAAGTTTCATATCTTTGACCTTAATTCTTATAGATATTACACAATACACCAGTCCTGTTCTTAGACCAAAAAAAAAAAAACAACAAAAAAAAACATTTTACCGACAAGCTTTCGAATAGTCGAGTGTGCTGTCATGAGACAGCTCTTGTTCTTCTTGATATCAGTGCAAAGCTTAGTTTTCAGGCTTTAACAATACGTATCTAATTAGGAAGTAAATTAAGGACTTTTTGCTTCCAAACAGTGTCATCAAAGATAACCAAGTCCAGTGCTATAATAGACATAGCTTCGCGGAGTAGCATTTAGGCCTTGTGCATAATTTCTTTGTATAAGAACTTCAGCAAATTACATGTAAATTTGCGTAATTTTATTTCAGACATCGCTTTTGTTGCTTATTATGGCAAACACGACGGGCAAATCATCAGATTTCAGTTAAAGCCAACATGCCCAACACGTAGACATTGTATCATGTCGAGAAACGAAAATCTGATTTTCATGTTGCAGTTATCTTGAAGTTTATTGACATTCTGTCATTTTACGGGAAAGTATTATAATAATTATCTATTTATTTTATGTTTTCCAGTGAATTATAGAGTTTTCTCAGTGAAATAAAAGTTTTGAAGCAGTGGAATTACCATTTTTATTTTTCACTGTTTTTGCAATCTTTAACCCGGATTAACGTCAAAAAGTATACCGAGCGTAATTAATGCTCAAAATGACGTCATTTGCGCTATGTTTTCTGATGACGTTTCCCGCGATTTTCGATATTTTATAGAAACAAACTCAATAAAAGTAGAGTTTTAACCATAAAATAAACAGAAAAATTGTTGGTATCCGTGTAGTATCACGTTAATTTCACTCGTGAACACCAAAAAAAGTTATTTTCACTCGTGGCTGCGCCACTCGTGAAAATATCACTTTTGGTGCCCACTCGGTGAAATTATAACGTGATCTTACACCGAAACCAACAATTATCCTCTATATACTTCTATTTAACAGTAAAACAATTAAAATTCAGTTCTTCAGATGCCCTGAGGTGTGATTTCATTACAAAAAGTGATTATTTTAGTTACCAGTCATTTGTTATATTTGTAAGGTGCAAAAACCTTATACCCCGTTGCTCCGTCAACGCCCCCACTTCGATAAGGCATGAGAAGCTCGTGCAAGTAGCACGCGTTTGTTTTTGTTATTTTTAAAAACGAAAACGACATATGATACTAGCATAAGTTTACTAACAAGTCTACCTCCTATATGAAAAATGCTAATGTTAGCTTAAAGCGTTAAAAAAAAAAATAGTATGTATGTGTATGTATGTATATGTATAACTTCTCCGTCTTCTCCGAATTCTTTGCCGATGTGCAAAATTAACCATACTTTAAAAGTCAATATATAGGAAAGCATTTTAATAGATGTAAGCTTTCTCCCAGCAAAACCATCATAAACCGGAACCTTTCATTTGTTCAGTAACTGGTTGTATCCCCATGTTGTATACTTGTATACCTGGGTGTAATAAAGAATTGTTGTTGTTGTTGTTGTTGTTGATATTTTAATGAATGTGGGAGAGCAGTATTAGCGACTTCCTTTCATATTTCAGTATATCATTTCTGCATTAATAAGTGTTGTCAAAAAGTGTTTTACAATAGATCTACTGCGTTTTAACATTTGCTTTAGATTTAAAATGTATTTTGTTATAATTTTGTACAAAAATTTAGCCAAAATTCATTTTTGTGCGTTCAGTTACAGTTTGTACCGCCCTTGTTCTTGTCAAATGTCAAAATAACTAAATAGCAAAATTGCGAGAGGTGTCTTTCAGCTCCAAATTAATGGCATAAAGCATTGGATAACATGTAGACTCTATAAATGTTGCTATTTTATGTGGGACTAGGATGCTTCTGCAAAATCAAATTGATTTTAGCAGTCGGCGAGAGTTTGGGTAGTCCAACTGGCCGAAGACCTTATAATGTTTATCATTGGAACTTTTAAATTTGGTCGAAGCTTTTTGGAAAGCTTAACACGTTTTTCGCGTTTGATACCATTTTTGCCCACCAATCGAATCGCTTATAATTAGATTTTAAAATAAACGTCTTTCTTTTTGTATTAAAACTAACTACTGAAATCACTTGCAACAGGTCCATGAGGTCCAATGAGGTTAAAAACAAAGAAAGGTAGAGTTTATTATGTCCAATTTTAAAAAGACCCCCCCGCTCGCCTTGCTTGCCGGCCGGTATTTCACTGAAATAAACCCCGACCTTAAGTCAAAACACTAATTTATAGGCTACATAGTCTATATGAAGCGTATACTTCCTTGTTTCTCCCTTTAAAACATACTTTGTCACCGACTTATAACTATTTTTTCATTTTAACAAATTTGAAAATCTCAACGAATCGGCTATTATAATGAATGGGAACCGTCGTGAGATGAGTAAAATGTGGGGTGATATGATTAATATTAAATGGCTGTTACCTCAAACGCTAAATGGACGTGCGTACGGAGTTTTCAATAATGTTTTAACTATTCTATTTAAAATGGTTAACAGTCAATATGGCATAAATATTTATCTTAACTATCCTTTTATAATATATATGCAATTTACATATTAATTGCAAAAATCCGTTTTATTTCTCTCATTGTTAAATAGATAGAACAGCCAGTTGACCAGTTTCTAGCTTCCCATCCGTTGGCGCCACGCGTTTCATTGGACGATATACTTCTTCCTAACGACACGACTTCGTCATACTCTCATACCACTGTTTTCACCTGTAGCCGGTCAAAATATATACAAGTTTTAGGAGTATCGTTTGTGTTTTGAGATATTTTATAATACACACAACAATTATTAAAAGAAAATGAAGGAGATTTTAAAAATCTATGGAGTGTTAATTCTGTTGTTATTTTGTGGATGCATGTCTTTCTTAAGAGGTGAGTGTAACACGTATTTTTCGCATTCAAATTCTTAAATTAAGCTGTTGACTAATGTCAAAGTATAGAATCTAGTTTATTTCTTTGAGGATATAAATATTGTCGCCAAGGATATTTTGTTAAAAACAGTTGAGCGAAATAGTACCGAGTGACAGACTGGCAGATTTTGTTGTATGTTGACATGTGTTTGAAACTTGAGGATAATTCAAAGTTACACGGTCAGTTGTCCAACTGGTTTCATGGTGATTGCTAGCTTGGACATCAAGAAGCAGTGCTTCTTTTTCGTAGGCTGTCTCGAGTACGGACAGATTTATTCTCACAAGTCGAAGGAAATAACTAAATTTTACGTTATGAATATAGTCCGTTTCTTTTTCTTGTTACAGCGGAAGACCTTGGTTTTGAAGGTTCTAAAGATGTCTGCAGATATGGTCATATGAAATGCCAGAAATCAGATAAATGTATTCCATTGAGCTGGAAATGCGATTCCGACTTCGACTGTGAAGCAGGCGATACTTCAGACGAAGAAAATTGTCGTAAGTTGACCTTATCTTCTGTTTATGAGATAGTATGGCAATACGTCTGTAATTCTTACATGGTAAAAGGAAATACGTGTACTGTAACATAACTCTTATGTATCCTTTTATATTTCTACTGTGTAAAGTGATTGTATTTCATCATAATCTATGAAGGGGGTGTGGCACATGTTTGATACTTAAGAAACAGACTATAGAAACATGGTGTATTAAGAGTAGGTCATCAACCTGTCTGGAATTTGATTGGCTGATACTGGATGGTCTGACTTTTAAGCCAATCAGAATCGAGGGTGTGTGGATCTCTGATCAAGAATGGAAACAAATATTTCAGAAATTTTAGAAATCTACTTGTTTTTAAAATAGAAAAAAAAATATATATAAATGATATCATGTGCATATGTATCTGTTTCATACTAAATCATTGTCAGAAAAAATAGTCAGAAAAGCTGAAAATAGATTGTAGCACTTTGCAAATTACAGACTGACATGCAAGTCAAAATAAGATATAAGAACATGGGAACAGCCAGAAATACAATTTCATCAGATGACCCACATAGCTGCCCTCTTACCTTTTCTTGTTGGAAATTTAAATGATTATTCAGTTATAGCTTAGAACAACCCTTGTATATCCCAGCCTGGTGGCAGTGGCTTTAAGCTTTGCTTAAGATTCCAAACAAATTGCTTTTAATTACAGCTCCAAAGACCTGCGCACAACAGGAATTCAACTGTAGATCTACCGGCCAGTGCATACCTGAACGCTGGCAGTGTGATGGGGAACCAGACTGTGAAAATGAAGAGGATGAATCAGTGAAGATCTGCAGCAAAAAATTAGGTAGAAATTATGTGGTGAAAACTGATCTGTTACTTATATTTCTGTTACTTATATTTCTGTTACTTATATTTCTGCCCAAGTTTCTCTTAATGATTTGTCTAGCAACTGGTTTAGTGTAATGACTAGTGAAACCTGTCAATATTTGCATTTTTAAATATTGAAACGGTTTCAGTGTATACATTCACTTTTTTTATATCATCATGTTGCAATATATGAACTGTTATATGAGACGTATGTTTCATGATTTTTCTATGCAGATAGTGGAACTTGTTTGGAAGACGAGTTTGCCTGTGCTGATAAAACCTGTATGAAGACCGCATGGCGCTGTGATGAGGTTGAAGACTGTGAGGACGGAAGTGATGAATGGAACTGCAGTAAGACATTTTGCTTTTAACTGAAATATCCTCATAGCTTATTTTTTCAACATAGTAAAAGCTGTAGATACATTTTGCTTCAATGTGTGAAATGTTGTTGTTTTTATTAAATTTGATTACAGCATAATTGATTTGCAATTATTTTTCAGCTAAGTCCTGTGATGAGGACATGTTCAAATGTAACGATGGATCATGCATAGCTAACTCCTGGATTTGTGACGGAGATCATGATTGCCTAGATCAATCTGATGAGGATGCTTGTGAAGGTTTGTGGAATTTTTGTTCAAAATAAACAAATATTTTTTAATGTTAAAGTTCATTGATTTTTTTTGTTGTGTTAAAAAGGGATAATTTTCATCAAACCTGTTATTTTTAAAAGCTTGAAAATCATCAAAATCATTTTATAACATGACTGTTGTAGGCCTTACACATAGTACAAAACAGAAAGATGGGGTTCCTTTTGTTGTGGATTATGTGCTGTTTAAGGATATATTTATAATCTTGTGTTGGTTACAGAAATCTTAAAGAATGAGATGTATGCAGATGCTACAGAACAAATGTCACACTAATTGTAGGAAGGACAAGATACAGTTCTGTAGCAATCAGTTTCATTTACAAGTTCATTCAGCTAAAATTCTGTGTAACAACTTTTTTTGTAGAAAAAAAGTGTCATGAGGGACAGTTTAAATGTGAGGACTCTTCAAGGTGCATTGACATAAAATGGAAATGTGATGGTGATTTTGACTGCGGAGATCACAGTGATGAAACTGCAAATTGTCATTACACGCATAACAACGACAGCGAAACATGCAGGCCCGACACAGATTTTAAGTGTTCATCTGGAGAATGTATTCATAAGTCCTGGCATTGCGATGGGGATCCTGATTGTGTAGATAATTCTGATGAGGGTGAATCCTGTAAGTGAAGCACATTGTTCCTTATAGTTCTGTGTGTTCCGTCTTTCATTGAGAAGAAAATCACTTTGTTGTCCTGGAGATAACATCACAAATTTGTTTATTTAATGATTACTGAAGTAGACATTTAACAGAATATTGTAAGTTTTGATTGTTTGCTGTCGGACATAGTATACTTTAGAATTAAGTGGTGTTCTAATCTCAAAGCAACAAAAATCTCTTTCTAACTCTTCAGGTGTCTACACATGCAGAGAGGACCAGTTCATGTGTGCTGATAACCACATGTGTATATCGAAGACCTTGACATGTGATGTAAACAAGGATTGCTTGGATGGTTCAGATGAGAAAGACTGCAGTGAGTTTGCTTTGATATAGCTACTTAAACTAAACTATGTACTATCAAGTCGATTTCAAAACAGTTTATCTATCAAGTTTCCCAGTCATTTTACTAACTAGTCTGCTGTAAGTGATGGCCTTACAAGTTATAAAAAAGGTAAAAAAAATCAAATCTTTCTGCTGGTAGTGATGTCAATATGTGCAAGCTTGTGAGTTAAAATATTGTCATTTATTTCAACAGCTGACACACAGAAATGTGACGAATTTGATGAATTTGATTGTTATGGTAATGGGTTGAAGTGCATACCTGTAAGCAAAATCTGTGATGGTAGAAATGACTGTCAACGAAGAGAAGATGAAGACAGTGCCCTCTGCAAACGTAAGTTCCCTTTACATGATTATAGGTACAGTCTTGTGGTTTTGGGTAATCTTCATTCATAAGACTTAATACATTTGGTATCCAGTCATTCCGTTTACTCCCTCCTTGGGCTTGTCTGTTTTCAGGTGTTCTTTTTTTTTTTTTAATTAAAAAAACTACTTGTTTGGGTACTGATTTATGACCCCCTTCTGTGGACTGCGTTTGTTTGCATTAACTTGCTTTTCCCTGACCTTATTTAATTTTCATTGAACAGCATTTTCATTGCCATTAAAGATTTTCATTATATTTCATAATTCATATTAACAAAAATCATGGGTAACACAATTTTTCATGCAAATTTCATTTTATTTTAGCAAAAGAAGATATACCCGGTATGATTCTACCTGTGTCATCCCCTATAGTATATCGTGTCTCATCGTTCTGTGCATGCTTATAAGTCTAAATGTTGAGTACAAACATTTTCTGATTTTGTTTTCCATCTCTTGTTTATCAGGGGCGTGATTATTTTATTATTGGCTTCTATCTTTCCTGCTTCTGAGTAGGAACTAAAAACAATTGATGAAAGAAAACGATTATAATTTATATGTAGAGCAATCTTACTTGGAAAGACATCTGCACTGAATGCATGACGCAGAACTGTTGTTGTCCTTTGAACTTTCTTGATCACGCCTCATTTAATGTTGTGTTTGCTTTGTTCATTTTGTAAAAAAAACAAACAAACTGCAAGCCTGTGACTCAGTTAATAACTTTTTTTGTGGGAAGGACAATGAGTTATAAAAAAAATCCTCGTTGGACAAGAATAGACATGTCAAGCTTTCTAAAATAGAGCTAGTGCTTTTGCAATAGAGTCATAATAATTTTAAATCAGAATTTGCAATGCCTCTACAGAAACCAGTATTATGTGTCGCTGAAACAGAATTTATGCTTGTTAGAAGAAAAATGGCCATTTTACCTAGAAAGCTTGATATGTTGTAGATATTTTTTTACAAGGTAGAAAATGTTTGTACTGTATCATTGCCAAATACTGGGTCTCATGTTTAATAACTGGATAATAGTTAAATCTAAAAAACTATTTAGTGCACTTCAATAAATTAAAAGGTTGGGCGATGAAACAAATGTGTTTTTGCAATATTTTTACTGAAACTGCTGATGTCAGACTGTTTGCTTTCACTAGTTAGCATTCATAGAATATTTTGCTTTTATAAATGCATTTAATTTTATAGAATCTTTTTGTTTATGCCATATGATCAGGATTTTGTTTCATTGGGGATTATCACATGTTCTCAATAGTACACTGTCCACACAAAATGGCTGCAGAAATCGCCACTTTGGTCAAGAAATATTGGGTAAGCCTTAAAGCTCATTGTTATTGATATTAAGGATATGCAGAATCGGCACAAAGTACCTGCATAATAAGAATAATTACTTACAATCTCTTTGTTTTTCTGAAGTTTTCTTGGCTAGGCCTGAAACTCTATACAGATGATCTTTTTTTAAGTACATTGTCTGAACAAACATTTAATTTGGGTGTTTCAGCGCTAAAAGCATATACATTGTAATGCACGATCTTCTATAAAATAATGATTTAATCTGTGAATGTATCTTTTGTGACAAGTTTCGAGTAGGAATATTATCTGTATAGAGTTTTAGGAAGTAAACTTTGGGAAAACAGATATTGTAAGTAATTATTTTTATTATGCAAGTACAATGCGCCTATTGTGCATATCATAAAATTTCAATAACAGTGAGCTTACCCCTTATTTCGTGACCGAAGTGGCGATTTCTGCAGCCATTTTGTGTGGACAGTGTACTATAAAGACCACATGATACTCCCCAGTGTGTATAGAAGATTAATATTCTTTGTTGTTTTTTTGCATGAGGGCATTTATTGTGATGTCGTTTTGCCCTTCAGACCATTCTTTGATGAATTTTCTTCTTGAATATTCAAAGCTTCAAGATATATTTGCATCTATAATGTAGACAAATATTGGAGGTAGAGATTTTTTTCAGTTTTTGAAAAGAAAGCTATCTAGATTGATATATTTCCTGCTGGATTGACCTGGAAGGGAAAATTTGTTATAAAAAAGGCATCTCCTGAAATAATTTTAAATGTACAAAGTTACAAACTCATCATGTGAGTGTTCGTGTGCATAGTTAAATGTTTCTGTGTTTATTATATAAAAATCTGTCAAGCACATCCCAAATGTATAATCCCCAAGGTCAAAACTAACAAACCAGAGACTTTAATACTACTGTAACCTTGGTAATACAAGTTTCATTATACCAACTGAAACTGTCATTCAAAAAAAAGTGCAATTTAAATGAGATGTTAAATCCATGTTTAAAGTTTCAGAAAATGACCCAGTGATTTTTTTACTTTTTTTTGCCAACGGCCCATACCTTTCAAATTGGGAATTTTTAGCGCGAAAAACTTCAAAATTGGGAAGTACTGCGGGTTATATGGTGCCGAATAGCACTTGAAACAAACAAACAAAAAAAGAGAAAAACAAACTTCTCGTTTTTGGGAATTTATAAGCCTTTTTTGGGAATTTTGACCATTTTTGTCAATTGGGAAGATGCCGAATTGCGGAATCAAATCAGTGCAAAAAAATCACTGTGACCATATAATTTCACCATTGAGTCATGGCTTAAGTTAAAAGAAGTGTAACCAACTGGCCGCCATGAAGTAAAAGTAAGACTTGTTTTAGATATAACATTCCCCAGTAGCTTTGAATGACATGTGGGACCAAGATAAAAGCCACTTTTTGAATGACAGTAGAAGTGATAAAATATATTCAAATCAATTAGAATCATGCTCAGTCTAATGTTTAGTCAGAAAACATGCAGTAAGAAAGTACTTTGTGACAATTTTGTTTGAACCTGTCACAGTATTTTAAAACACAGAGTGTAAGTTGTGTTATCATGGTTATTGGCTAATATTTCATCCACATTAGTTTTCATCATTTTATGAAGTTTACATGTATACTAATTGTTAAGTTAGATTTACAACTAATATGGTTGTTTATTTTACTTACAGATAAAAACCCTTGCCTACATCACAACTGCACTCACGATTCTCACTGTGTGAATAAACCATATCCAAATAACACAATAGAAGCTAAATGCGAGTGTAATAGTGGATATGAGTGGATTGAAGGTGACTCGAGCAGACCTGGACTGTGTAAAGACATCGATGAGTGTGATGAACCTGGTGTCTGTTCTCAGATTTGTATAAATACTCGAGGAGGCTACAAATGTGATTGTAAACCTGGATACGTCATTGAGAAGCACTATTTCTGCCGTGCTAGCGGCGACAAGGCATGGCTGTATTATGCAAATCGTCATGATATTCGCCGACTGAGAACGGATTCTAGATATATGGAAATCATTGTGGAGGAAACAGTTAACAGCATTGCTTTAGATGTGGACTATGAGGAAGGCTTGATGTTCTGGACAGATGGCGGCACTGAAAAAATAATGAGGTAAGTTATGGCAGAATTAACGGGTCGTTATTTACTTTGGAGTGTGTTTAGCTACTGAAATTCATCCTTTTTTCGCATCTGAAAAGAGTTAGTACTAATTCAGTATTTTGCCCTTTGTTTTGTGAGCTTTTGAGTTTACTACTGGGAAGTTTCATATGTGACTTGTTAGTTGCTCAAAGATGTATTAAATTTATTTGAGTATAATAAAAAGAAACAACCTACTGTTTACCTTCACAGAGCAAAAGTTGGTGGTGATGCAACTCTTGCCAATGACGTCACAGAGGTAATCAGTAATGTTGAAGGAGAGGCCTCTTCCCCAGATGGACTTGCTGTAGACTGGCTGTACAAGAACATTTACTGGACTGACACCGGTTCAGACACAATCAGAGTGGCTAATTATAACGGAGAAAAATCCAAAACACTGATCAACACCGAACTTGATGATCCAAGAGCCATTTGTGTGGATCCAGAAAATGGGTAAGTTCAGAATGATGCTTGTACTTGTTATTTTAATGTCCCCTGTTTTGACTGTCTATAAATATGATGTAGTATAAATTCATACATTGTGAGTGAATAACAAGCAAACATAAATTATTTTAATTCCTTCTGACAAGAAGTCATGATAAGCAAACAGTATCGAGCTCCAACGGGCATGTCAGGAAGTCAATGATAGTTTGATTAATCAATCTGTACAGCTAATGTAATCAAATGAATCAAGGGTAAGCTAATTACACCTGTAGCATGTAGTTAAAGCTGGTATTTTTGCCTGTTTCAGTTACATGTACTGGACAGACTGGGGTCAGCAACCAAAGATTGAGAGGTCCGGTATGGATGGTCAAAACAGAAAGATAATAGTAAATGGTGGTGAGGATCTGCAGTGGCCAAATGGTCTCACAATTGGTAAGAAAACCATAATAAATCAATTAAGTTTGTAAGTTTGTACAGTAGAAAGCTGTGAGTTTAAAAGACAATTGCAAAAAATTAAAAAATGCACAGAAAATCGAGCTTACTTTTGAAACACCGAAGCTCGTACACCGAAGAAGAATGTAAAGGAATACAAAGGTATTATCAGTGATCTTTTACCATCTGCAGATTACATTGGAAAGCGTATATACTGGATTGATTCCAAACTGCACAAGATAGGAACTGCTAGAATGGACGGAAGTGATAAAGGTCACGTCCTTGTTGATGCCACGGAGATTAAACGACCATTCTCTATCACTGTATTCGAGGACTCCCTCTACTGGACAGACTGGCACACCAACTCAATCCGCTCAGTCCACAAGGTTACAGGAAGAAATGCAAAAACATTGTCCCTTGGATCCTATTCTGTTATGGATATCAAGGTGTACCACGAGTTGAGGCAAATTACAGGTAAGAATAGTGTTCTGAATACATGTATTTAGTAATCTAGAAATAAACATGACTGAAACTTGTTACAGTTTTCAATATATTAGAAGTTTCTTGACTCTAAATCTTATAATTACAGACACAGTTATAACATTTTGACTTGTGTAATATCTTTCAGACCACAAAGAATCAGCAATTTCATTATGCAAGGATGCTCAGTGCGAGTTCATGTGTCTACCAACTGCAAGGGACTCTGGTAATGCCACTGTAGCCTGTGTCTGTGCAGACAACCAGCAGTTGAAGAGTGACAACAAAACATGCGAAGGCGCTGCAATTACTGTTAAGCCCACAGGGAAACCATCTGTCACAACAGTAAAGCCCACAGTCACGACAAAGAAGCCCATGGGAACAACAGAGGAGCCACAACATACTACCAAAGGTATAGTCTTGATCTTACATTATAATGTCTGAGTCTGTATTTTGGATTATAATGTCTGATTCTGTATTTTGGATTAACAACTTTTTTCAGTGTAAGAAAAATTAAGCTTGGTAACATACATGTATGTACATAGCGTTATGCAGTACATGTACTTACTTCTGCTGAACAGTACACATCATTACCATAATTATGTTGCTTAAAAATAATACAATGTAGTTTGGTTTTGAATGTAATCGCTAATTTGGTAATTTTCTTGTAGCTCCAGGTTACACTGTTGTAACAGAAGAAACGACCACAGTTAGTGCTCCTGGTGAACAAGAAGGAAAAGGTGTCGGTAACATTGCTATCATCGTAGCCGTTATCGTGGTCTCTATAATGCTTTTAGTAATTGTGGTAGGTATACTTGCTGCTATATTTATGTTACAACTATAATGCATGTTTGTTTTCGTAAAATTTACCGCACATTATTGTAACTAGTGTTTTTTTAGAAATGTGTTTTTCTAGTTCAAATGCTGTTACTATAAAATATGCTGTCAGCTGAATATCCTATTGATATCATGATTTAAATGGAGACAGTTACTGCTATTTTGCAGGTTTTTAAAAATTGTGTTATTGCCAGACATTGAAGACAATTTGGTATTTATTTTATGTTTTTTGTTGATTTTTCCAGGTTGGATGCTTCATATTCAGACGGTACAGATCAAAAAATAAGAAGAGCATGAACTTTGACAATCCTGTATACAGGAAAACAACTACGTCTGATGATCATTGTTCTATAAGAAATGATGAACCAGTAAGTTAATTATTTATATTAGTGGTGTTAGTTAAAACTTAAGTTTTTAGACTACATTTCTTATACATGTTCCCATTTCCGACTGCTCCCTAGAGTTGTAGCCAGTTTGCTCTCTAAAGAAAAGGGGTTATGAAAATTGTGGTCCGATTGCGCTAGATTAGATTCAAACCTGTATCCTTAAGGTTTGGAGTCTGCTCCTGAACCTGGCACATTAAAACAATCCGAAGTTTTAAAGTATGCTGTCAGTGATAAAAGGTTGGATTAAATGTTTTCTGAATAACTAATGTGACATTTTTCAGAAATATAAGTGACTTATTGTGTGAAAGTTAATGTTGTGGAATGCAGAAATTTAACTAGAGAAACATTACACAAAAATATCAAAATACTGGAAAATATTCACCTTTTTTCTCTTAAAGGAATCGTTAAATACACTGTTTAATCCCATGATTTAAAAGTATAAAATGCAAGTACAGTACAGTACCTTATTTGAGATATAAATTTTTAAAACAGAATAATTATTAAACCTTTGTTGTTGTTTTTTTCAGCAAATGGAACCATTGACAAGTCGCCATGAAACAGTTTGATGTGATATAGACTAGTTAGGGAGTAACAAATTTTATCAGTAATAATAATAATGACTATGGAGGAGAAGGAAAATATCTTGCATTAGATCTGACCATCACTCATTACAGCAGCTGGTAAACACTGAAATCTCGTTCTAGATCGGTACTGAACTTTGATAAGATGAAGAAATGCTTCCTTTAGTTGTCAGGCTGAGGAAACCTATAAAGAAGCCATGATTGACTTTAACATATGTATTTGTGTCAAGTGGCTTCAGAAATCACAAAAAAATCCCTCAAAGCTCGGTGAAGACTACAGAGTTTGCGCCTTTCCATCACAACAACTCCAAAGGACAGCAAAGTCTGAACAAGCTTTCTAGAGGGAAACGATACACTCAGAGGTGTATAAAACATTAACAACATTAGGGCTAAGATCAAATCATACACGAAAAGCCAGCATGGTTCAATAAACAAGTCCTTTTCAACATATCAGCATCGCATGATGCTTAGTTGTGGTTTTCTTCTTCTGGAGGTTTCCAGTGTGAATCTATTCTCAATGCTCACATTCCTTATTGCAAAGTGTTTCCCTGTGCCAAGAGACATTCTTTTCATTATTTGTGTGATATGAGGTAAAGTTATTCCATGTGTTTAATATGGACTTGTATTTGTATTGTGGAAACATTAGTCTGGAAAAGAGAGAGTGTTTCAAGGTACTTCTTGATTATTTCTTGTCTAGGCTTAGAATTCTTGTGCAATCATGTTATCGTTTATAAAGTGCTAGTTATCCTTGAATTTTGCCTATGATATTTTGTCTTGGCAGGCCTCCTAGAACTGTTTTATTTTGTCCATAAATTAGTACGCAGTGAGTCAGTTCATGTTATCGTCCTTGTACATGCTTGACAGCTGTTATTATTTTAGCTTGGTTTTGAATATCATTATTCAGGAAATAAAGTTTCCTCTTGCGGGATACATTTTTTGCTGGTAGAGATGTAACCACGTTTTCCTCATTTTGTAAAATACACCCAATCTAGCTTGTTTTACGTATTGTCAAACTGTTAAAACCAAAGGTCATTATCCCTGAATGAAATTTGGACAATTCTTCGTTTATATTAAATGGGACCCATGAGGAGGCCTGTGCTGTATTAGGTCTTACTAGTGAGGTATCTTTTCAGCAAGGAGCTTAAGTATAACTTGTGCTGTGTAATTATTATTAATTGTGTATAGCTGACCGTATGGAATGATTTTGATACCATTCCTAGTTGTTATTCCCGAAAGGGAACTAAAATAAGGTGTAGATGTTGTTTTAGAAGTTTGTTTTTTTTCTTTTTGAAGCTTCAGTTTTCTGTTTTATGCATTTAAATCTTGCCTTTAAATCACAGAAATATTTGAGGGAACTTGCACAAGTCTTACAAAACAAGTATCTTTTGGGAAAGAAAATAGAAAGACTTTTTAAAATAGAAAAGCTTATCTAAATAAATGTCTGGGGTTTTTATTAGAGTGAATGACAATGTAAAATTGCTGATCCCAACAGGTGCTGTTAATTCCATACTGTATTATGGTTACTGTATATTGTAAATTGAGTTTTACGTCTTTCATTCCATTTTATGTCAAGAGAACCGAGTGTTCATTTGTGGTCATGTCACATTATACATAATCACTACATGTATTACTCTCTCGGAACATGGTTCTGGAATACAGAATATGTTCATGAACTCCACACACCGCATATATAAAAATATGTACACCTGTATTTCTAAGACAAAATCTCTTTAAATAAGCTTTTATTTAGCTCTTTAATACTGATTCTGCTTTTTTTGAAGATCTGTATTTATTACTACAGTCTGATTCAAGTATTTTTGTACTCTGAATTCTTTCTATCACTAATAAGTTTATTCAAAATATTTTTTGCTAAAGGATTTTTATTTTTAGTTTCTGTAAATGAATAATGCTAGCAAAGAAAAGAAACGTTAAGGTAAATTGATTTTGTATACGTAGTTAAGAGTTACTGTGCTCATTTTATTGAAATTTGACAAAGACTTAGTCCCTGAAATTGCAAGCTTTACCATTGCTCATTTATTGTAGAAGTACATTTGTAAATGCATAATAGTCATATCATCGACATCACTGGGTAAAAAATCAACACAGTAGATATCACTACAAGTGCTTGAAATTCCTGCTAGTGCATCAATTGTATGTCAGGTGTTCATGTATTATATTTATTGAACAGTTGTTGCTCTTTAACATGAAATTTTGTACATTAACGTAAGAATGGGGAATATGTATGTGCCGTCTAAATCATTAGAAAATGCAACAGCTGCTGAAGTCATATAAATTGATTTATCAACATGTGCTGAATGTTGCATTCTGTAGGAGTAGGTGTTACAGTTATAAATGAAGAAAAATGGGAATATCTTAAAATACTACAGTATAGCCTGCTGTGACAAAGTATAGTAATAGAGGGTTTTGGGCTTGGATTTGAACAACAAGTTAAAGTGAAATTTGTAAATTTGTGTTGTTTTGTAAGAAAAGTGCACTTTTCCTCATTTTGAGATTATTTCTTAGGTTTGGCCAATTTTGTGATACATCAACACCGTCATTATTGTATATAGAAACAATGCATCATTTTCCTATATATACATGTGCTTAATATTTCAACATACGGAGAATCTGTGTGGGATATCAAGAAAGCATCAAAACAGCTGATTATATATATAAATACATACTAGGTTGTGAACACCTAAACTGAATATCATGTGTGTTTTCCTGCCAATTTTTAGAATGTTAAGGTTAAAAGAAATGATTAAATGAAGATCTGATGTCGAAATACTAGGAACTTATATTAAATAGTCATTTAAGATAACAGCTGAAGTAAACAATGTAAATGAGGGGAATCTCTGCATCTAAATACATAATTCTGTTATTTTGTTCTGTTGTAGTTTTATTTATTTGAATGCATGGATTTTGTACAAATGTAAATATTGTAAATATAATACATGAAAGTGAAGCACTATGTGAAAGCATGCAACTTTTGTAATTTGTAAATGAGAAAGTGCTACCCCAAGTGAGTTAGTCCCTGTAACTGCGTAAAGTAACTGCAAGTCTTTGTACCATTGAAAGAAATTAATACATGTGTAATGTTTTACCAAAGAAGTGTAGTAACACAACTAATCTCAATTAAGATATACTTTAATAGTAGCAAGATTTCAAGATTCTTGCATGCAATTTTACAATTTACCATAACTTACAATTTTTTCACATAGACAAGTGAAACCTTGAAAATGTATTTTAAAGCTTCTTGTTCACAAATTTGACTACAGAAATAGATTAGCTTTTTATAAAAAAAAAAAACACCATAAATTTGAAGAAGAGCAAATTTGAATTGGAATTTGTATTAAACTTTTTCTGTATTTTAAACATGAAGAATCCATACCGCCTAAGTTTCATGATTCAATTTGAAAACATCTGGAATTTATTTTGTTTTAATTTCTGGGCTTTGAAGTAGTGGAAATTTTAATAACGTTCTTTATAAAACGCATTAACTGTGAACAAGTTGTTGAAGGCTTGAAAGTAATAATTTAGTGCTGAATTACACATCTTTCTCTGGGACAAACTGATTGCAGTTACAGTTTATTTATTGTTTAAATGAGATCGAGTACTTGTATCAATGCCTGCCAACTGTAACAAAATTAGTGCTATGTTTTGTATTTACATATTATGTGTCAATTTACTATAAATCTGCATTTTTTGAATTTTGAAAAAATAAAAAAGGAACAATGAATATAATTATAGTGTTTTATTATATATTCATTAAACCCTTTCATTTATGACATGTTTGTTGGCAAGTATCCAGATGCTTGGCCACTTGATAAAAAAAAAAACCCTGTCATTTTGCCCAATAAATGTCTTTTCCGTTTGTTGTACTGAATAGTTTTGTATGTACATGTAATAGGTTTGTACAATCTGTACATTCCGTAATGAATGACTGAAATAGTATACCCATGTTCTATCATAGTGTTACATTATACAATTACAGACTAATTTTGGGGTGACCGAAACGTTAGTCTAAAATTATCATATCGTATACCTCATAAAGAGTAGTGAAAATCATACGAAAATATAACAGAAATGACGTCTTAAAATCCGTGCAGGTCTACACATCATTTCCAGGTCTACACATACTTTTGCAGACCCGGCACGTGAGCGCTATCGGCCAATAAGGATTAAGTATTTATGACAGTTATACGATATAAACTTGTATTGCTGTCTTGGTGTAATAGCACATGTCAGAATTTTAAATTAAGTTGGAAAGCATGCGTGACATTGTGAGTGTTGTCTTACTATCTGACAGTTGGAAGTAGACAGATGTGTTCAAAAAAAGTAAGGACAAGCCTTATTATTTTGTTTACCGCCTGACACATCGAGACTGAAGTAATGTTATCAAATTTTTGTTTTGAACAACAAAAGTCAACTGATGTGTCAAATAGTACAATCTGTCCTTGTTCTAATTTCCATCCCAAGAGGGTCTTACTCAGCGAAATTCTGAAGTATGCATAATCTTGCATGTTGGCACCGTTCAAGGTCAATGTTGACCGAATACACAGCTTATACATCTGTTTTCAAGACATTTATTACCGGAGTATCGTCCATGTTCATTGCTTTAGGCGTTACAAGTGCGAGTGAGGGATTTGATTAAAATGGCAGCTGCAGTGGTGTTTCCAAGACAACCGCTGCAACTAGACGCAGTTAAACAGAAACTTCCGATGTCGGTTGCGGCCTATGTTCATGGTGATTCTACAATAATTCAAAGTTCACTGGTATTTTCAGTAATACTGTTTAAAATTGTTTAAAATAAGGTGTAATGGTTCAACATTTTTGCGTAATTCCTTTGAGGGATATTAAATATTTTCTATCCGCTTTATTTGTAAATGTTAAATGCGTAAACAGTGCATTGCCTAGAAACCGAGCCATTAAAACTCGCCGACTAAGTTTACAGGCGTAACAGAAAAGCTGTTTGACGTAAACAGGAAAGATTTTAAGAGGGTACAAACAGGTTGAGTGGAAAATAATCGGTAGACTAGAAAATAAATAAAATACAAGCTGTTCTTATTGAACGCCCTCGATCAAGATAAGAAGTTTCAGTTAATAGAATAAGGATAGGTTTGATAACTCGTAAAATCGATCTGAAATCGCGCGTCAACCCTTTCTATAGAAATACCACAGCCATATACGAATTTGTATTTGTAGCTAATAAGATAAGATAAGATAAGATAAGCTATATTTTCAGTCGGCATGAGTACAACAATTAACATAAGCCCTGAATGGGTTTTCAACCGACTGTTACAATAAAAACATGATTTATAAAAACTTTTGTAGAAAGGCTGACAGAGAAATGACAAAGTAACATAAACATGATACTAGGGGCATATGAAATAATTTAAATAAAAGGAAAGAGTCACAATGTATAAAAAGATGAACAGTTTCACTGGTCAAGGAAAACCCTAGACGAAACACGTGATTGAATAACAACAGGCTCAACTTTTAGAAGTTAGACGTTCCATACTAATGTCTACACTTATAAATCGTTATGTATAACAATATTAGGTTTTTTCAAATTTACTCGTACATGTAAAATTATACATTGAATCTAAATGCGTTAATCATGTGCCTGTGATGCACTTCTCGCAGTCCCTCGCCGCCGTCTTGCATAATGTTATTATATTGTATGAAGGCTTCATTGAAAATAAGTAATTCATTACAGTGTTTGATATCTCAGTTGTGTTGTTTGCTCAATAAATAACCTTCGTTAAATAACAATATTAATTTCATCATTATCATTGTCATTGTCATTATTATTCTTCAAGTATTACTAATTTGTATTTGTAGTAGACTTAGTTTTTCCATAAGTCAACGGTAAATAGTATATTGAATTATACTTTTATAATAGGTTAAGTTATAATACTTCCAAAGATTTTATTATTAATTTATATTGTGTAGGTTATTTAGTATGGTATCAGTTATAGGGTATGTCCCTTTAAATACTTGACCATCTTTTTATAACTTTCTTTTAGACCTTTGGACTACGCGATTTTTCACGAAATCTTAAATCCTACAAGGGGTTCAAGAGATATGGAGTGGACACGAAATGTAGACAAATGACTTTTGATCTCTAACTGTGACCTTGACCTTGAGCTGGCGCAGTAAGTTCATGGGTTCCGCACATCGAGTAGTTGATGCGAACATCTGACCAAAGTTTAAAGAAAATCCTCCCAGGGGTTTAGGAGATACGGAGCAGACACGAAATACAAGGCTCAAACCTTTGACCTTGAGCTGTGACCTTGAGCAGGCGTGATTGGTTCATGGGTTCTGCACATCGTCTAGTTGAGGTAAACATCTGACCCAAGTTTCATGAAAATTCTTCCAGGGGTTTAGGAGATATGGAGCGGACACTGTTTTGCAGGACAGACAGACAGACGGACGGACAGACGAGCGGACGGACGAACAGACAGACAGACATGGCAGAACAATATATCTCCCCAAGACATAATTCTCCTAAAAGTACGGATTATTACGTAGGTGCCGAAAATTGTCGATAATTATGCAAACGCGCCATCTGGTGTAATAATGCGAGTGCACGTTTCAACAGTGCGTGATGACATGCATTGTTCGTCCAACTGGCATGCGTTGTTTAGCTTAGATATATTATGCCTATGTCAGTATAACGTTGCTATATTGGTCTTTATTAGCAGTTGGCTAATATGTAAAAAGACGTTTAAATCATACATTTCAAGTATGACAAACGCAATTATTAAGAAATACATTTCGATCCAGTATCATTTATAGAATGTTATGATGAGGGTATGAATGACAGCCAAACAATGCAGTCAGGTTGTTCAGCTTAATTTCGACCGTTAACTCAATCATCTTTAAATATAAGTTCAGTTTGAAAGCAAATACAGAACACTGATATATGAAATAATGTAGAATACAACACTTCATCTCCCAGAAAGGTGTAATCATTTCTCCAGTTTTAAGCATAGAACATATCAAAAAGAAACATGTAATATCAGATGGACAAATACACACGTAACAATGCAAGATGGGATGTCAGAAGGCTCAATGTAATTTTTGCATCAAAACTGTACCATACTATGGACTGTAGTCTTGGCAAGTTCATCCGTGGAAAAATTCCAAGGTCTAAATGGAGAACGTACCGTACAAGCACATGTTTTATTTGCATTTATTGTCGCCAATGATATTTGTGTTACATCTAGCAAAAATCAGTTGTTGATATATCCGAGTACAAGGCCACACTAAGTACACGCGTACTTCGGACGCATAGAAAAAAGAACAAGCTACTGCAATGCACATGACAAACTCTTTTTGTGATCGTATTTCTTTGTTTATACAGACAGAAATGTCTTAAGCTGTCAGCTGAGGGATGCATTGAAAATGGTTCCGTAAAGGAGATATAGTCGCTAAATACAGATTATTTGATATAAAATGGTCAATGATGCGGTATCAATATCGGTAAATACATTAAAGCTGCTCGCTCTCAGAATTTTGTGAAAAAATAAAGTCCATCAAACTCTCTGAAAATAACATAATTTAGACCTAATATTCCAATTTAAATGTCTGTGAAGTGTATCTGTACATTTGAAATTATACGCTAACAAATTATTAAGCGTTACAAACGCTTGTGAAATTCTAACTTAAAAACATTAGTGCTGTAAAACCAAGTTAACCAAAATTTAAATGGATTTTTGAAAATTTCTTCCTAGATTAACATTGTTGATTAAAGCCATTAGATTTACATTAAAATATGTGTTGACATTTCTTTTTCGACGGCAAATGTGAGCGAGCAGCTTGATTTGATTTGATTTGAAGCAAATTTGATGAATGTCCGTCCATAAGAGCAACTATGTTAGCTTGTAATTGTGGATGAGACCTCGGCATGTCTCCCATCATGCCTATACCAATCAAAAGTGTTTTTCTGTGTCCAAAATAGGAGAGATTTACCTGACTGCAATTTGCAGCCAGCGGCAGCTTTAACAAGTAAAATGCATGCGCAATTCGGTAAACTGATATGCAACACTTTTCCGCTTATATCATTCTCTTTTAAAAAGATCTTTTGATAAGAAACCTGATCAGACCAACTAGGTGAATATTCAGTGGGGTGTCTGTCATTCGGTACGAGGTGTAATGTATATTTCCGATGATCACTGCAAATATTTACACGGTCTTTTTGGATGGTATACAAATATAAGGTATACGGTCACATCATATTATATTGAATTTATTATATGGCCATTATGTACCCTATGGAAATGCTAACAAGAAATACATGTGCCAAACGTATATGTTTGAGCACTTGAAATGTTAAATATTCAGGTACAGATTTTAATTACACAAGTTGTAACTGCTCTATCTGGAACGATTACCTCTGTACCCTCCTGTAAAATTATCATGAACTATGGTTTATATGATATATACATTGATGATGCATGTACATATATTTTATGTTTAATTGAATCTTCAAATTACTATTTTGTCGATAAAGTAATCAACGTCATCATCATCATAACCATCTCTTACACAGTATAAATATATTAATTTTTGTTGATGTCTGTCGGTCGGTCCGTACACGGACCTATATACAATTGTACACATAAAGTCCGTGGTCAGTAGACCAGTGACACTCTTCAAGCTGCTTGTGATGCCGGGTTTTCGTTCACAAGCGGATCTTTTTTCATTTGATTGTTTATAAGTCCCGGCCGACCCTGGGACTTCTCCCTGGGTGAACTTGCCAAGACTCCTGCCAAGCCAAGGTTGAAAAAGGAGATGCAGATACAAGGAAATCCTGATGCCATACCTTAGTTCTTTTACGAGTAGACCCTTTGGTTCTTAAACATTCCCGGTGTAATGCACGTGACACCACTCTGGGTTTCTAATCAGTTCATCTCTAGATGGGTAGGGAACACTGAAAAGCGTTTCTGACATTTCCAGTACACCGGCCGGGATTCGAACCGGGGACCTCCGGATTGGTAGCCCAGAGCGTCGACCACCAACCGCACCACCCTCGCACGTTGATCATCCCTAAAGATCTTGAGGTCACTCTGTTAAAAGGTGGACTTTTGCATTGAAAATGGCTCTCGGGCGATAACTGCCAAACCTTTGCTTTGGGCTGGTAGGTGACGAAACGCGTATTATTATATTTGTTACATATTTTGTTATGAACGATTGACCTACATTCCGGTGTCGTTTAGTAGGCCGTAATATACAAACTATTGAAATTATAGGACCTTTGCCAGTATAACATTGGAATGTTTTCAAGATTAAGCCAAAATTTTAACTACGCATGACATTGATACATATTTTTTGACAGGAATCCAGGTAATTTCATCATTGTATACTTTGACGGTGTGAAAACTTTACCACATTCTTTACATTTCTGTAAATCATCATCCATGCAGTGGTTGCAGTGTGCATCAGAAAGTGAGGCATCTATCCTTTACAACATAAAACCTGGTCGTGCTCCTAACTTCTGTTACCTTTACTTGACACTTTTTAGATGTTCATCAAAATACGTCACATATCATTGAAATACAAGCATATCAGTTTTAAAATATGTAGGTGTTTTTATAAAATCTTTAAAATAGCGATATTTTATAGTTGAAAAGAAAATTCAGATTTATAGGCCTTTAAAATTGTTGAAGTTCGTATGAAATAAGAATATCCGTAAGATAACATCAGGATGGTTCGGTTGAGTTCATTCATACAAACTTGATTTTGTCAGTAAATATTTTGCAATTTCGCAACAAGGATGAAAAGGCTGATATATAGTATGTAATATATATAGCTAGCGTGACATTTTCTCCTATAAGGAGATGATCGTACTGTAATATAGTTTCATGATCCCCACAAAAGGTGTTTGTTCATTCATGTTTGCAAAGCCAGACTTGGACGAACGCCCGACACGGAAAAGGTGTGTTTATTTACAATGTAACGTAAGATAACATGTTTAAATGTACTATACCTGCGTAATAAAATCGGTTACTGAGATACGAGTTTTTAAGAATTCCAAATACAGACACATTCAAAATGACGGAAACGCGGACGTAATGAATTTTAAGTGATGGGGGTATTGAGCCCTATAGAAGATTTTTAAGAACCGCTTCCGTGGTGGAGTGACCGGACTGCTTGCCTTTCATTGGTTGAGGGTAATGTATGTTCGATCCGTGTTTCCGACCATGTCTCATATCAGCAGAGACAGTCATGTGTGCAGTTAGATAAAATGCTCGACTGTAAAAATAACAGAAAAAACCATCCGGTTGGAATGTGCGTTAAACCTGAAGAAACAAAGAAGCAATAAGTTTTATTAGCTCTACTGGACGAAAGTCCACCAGAGCTTATGCCATGCGGTGGTTTGTCCGTCGTCCGTTTGTCTGTCCGTAAACTTTTCATTGATAACGCGCTGTAGGTCGCAATTTTCATTCAACTTTCATGAAACTTGCTGATAAGGATCCCTGCAACTTGAATATGATCCCTATTACTTTTGGGGTCAGTAGTTCAAAGGTCAAAATCACAGTGGCCGCCGATAGCGTTTCCTTGATAACGCTCTGCAGGTCGCAATTTTCATTCAACTTTCATGAAACTTTCTGATAATGATCCCTGCAACTTGAATATGATCCCTATTACTTTTGGGGTCAGTGGTTCAAAGGTCAAAATCACAGTGGCCGCCGATAGCGTTTCCTTGATAACGCTCTGCAGGTCGCAATTTTCATTCAGCTTTCATGAAACTTGCTGATAAGGATCCCTGCAACTTGAATATGATCCCTATTACTTTTGGGGTCAGTGGGTCAAAGGTCAAAATCATAGTGGCCGCCGATAGCGTTTCCTTGATAACGCTCTGCAGGTCGCAATTTTCATTCAACTTTCATGAAACTTGCTGATAAGGATCCCTGCAACTTGAATATGATCCCTATTACTTTTGGGGTCAGTGGTTCAAAGGTCAAAATCACAATGGCCGCCGATAGCGTTTCCTTGATAACGCTCTGTAGGTCGCAATTTTCATTCAACTTTCATGAAACTTGCTGATAAGGATCCCTGCAACTTGAATATGATCTCTATTACTTTTGGGGTCAGTGGTTCAAAGGTCAAAATCACAGTTGCCGCCGAGAGCGTTTCCTTGATAACGCTCTGCAGGTCGCAATTTTCTTTCAACTTTTATCAAACTTGCTCAGAATGATTCCTGCAACATGTAGGTGATCCCTATTGGTTTTTTGGTCAGTGGGTCAAAGGTCAAGGTCACAGTGACCTCCGTTAGAGTTTCCTTGATAATGCTCTAAATGTCAAAATTTTCATTTAACAGAATGTTCCCTGCAACATGTAGATGCTCCCTATTGTTTCTGGGGTCACTTGATCAAATTTCAAGGTAATCCCTTCTTCATAAGGCCTTCGTATACTGTTTTCCTATTCAACGTTTACCTTTATCCCTGTTTTATGCAAATCTTCTATATAGGCCTCAGCATAGTCCTTCTTGGTATGTTTTCCTATTCAAGGTTTATCTTTAACCCTGTGTTTTGCAAATCTTCTATAAAGGCCTCAGTATAGACCCGAACTTTGAAAAATAAATTCTGCTCAATATCTATCAAAATGACCAACAGTTTTCATATAGGATGATTGGTTTTACTGAGTAGATGATCCTTACTGTTTCTCGGGTCAGACGGTCAAAGTTCAAGGTCACAGCGACCCGAATACTGTTTTTTCCCCACTCAATACTTAGAGATCTACATCAGCTACAGTCTTCAAACTTCATATGATGATTTGTCTTACTGAGTAGATGGTACCTACTGTTTTTGGCCCTAGGCCTAAGTAAGCATACCACATTTCAATCACTGCAGACAATTTAACTGTGCTATGTGCGAATATGTGCTATGTGATATGTGCGAATAACAACTGTAAACATGCGCTATGCGAAAGTAGTGCAAGACAGACCAGATCAATCTTTTGTTTGAATGTCGCATACGATAAGAACATATTACAAATAAAAACAGTACATACAACTTCAAGTTTTATTTTCAAATTTCTGATGTTATTTCATTGACAACGTTCTTATTTACGAACGATTACATAATATATATTTACCTAAGAATAAATTTCTTTAAAAAAAAAGATACAATTTAGGTACATTCCCGAGAAGGAACTCACGTGATCAAAATCACCCGCCATATATCGATGACGCTGCATGTCAAGGCCCAGTGAAGGGTTTCACCGATTACAACTACGAGGTAACCAAGAATCATTTTTGGTTTTCCCTGTTATACACATTGTACAGTACTGTATTTATATTTCATTGTTGTTATTGCTTTGTTTATTTCTGTTTCAAGGTCTTGTCCTTGGTACACAATAATTTTCGATCCACATCATCAGATATCGCTTGAAGTTGAACAAAGCGCAGATTGAATTATTTTTATTGTTCTCTCAAACAATTGATATTGTTGACCATGTGATTATTTTTCATTTAACGTACGTTTTATAATAAAACAAACTTCCCTGCCACCCATATATTTGTGAATCATTCATTCTGTGTCATATACTGAATTTCGCCCTATGCACATTTCGACCCGCGCTTTAGGTAAGGCTCAGCGTAAATCACGAAAGTCAAAAGTTGTTTTTAGGGGAGTTAATCTATAGCCCCCATGCCTTCAGCGCTCACAGCGCTTTGATTAGGATAAATGGTCAAGGTCACAATGACCTATAGTAAGCTTTTCCTTTATAACATTGCAAAAGATTTTCCACAAACTTCAACCAGACCAGTAGAGCGATAATGGCTCTTTTGGGCCTCTTGTTACATGTTTATGCAATTTAGAGCTGTATCTGATAATGATAATATATGAAGCTGTCTTACCTTAATTACTATAGTATAATGCAAAGAAGGGACCTCCGAAAAGATAACGGGGAATGACTTTTTCATTATACGCCCGTAATAGTCCAAGAGCCAAGGGCCATTTATTTACAATTCGCGCCCAAACGCGAACATAGTCTTAATTGAAAGCAAAATTCTACTTATACAAAAACCCATTTCTTAAAAAAATTCTCTGTCACAAGGCTTAGAAATTCAAGATGGCCGACAAGATGGCCGCCGAAATTTTAAACTTACACCCGTAAATAACAAATCATATTCTGATTTCCTTGTAGAGCCGGTTGATACAAATTTTCAATGAACTGAACAGAAATATATAATAATTGACAACAATAATAAATTTTATGTGACTGTAACCGCCATTTTGGAATTAGTGCAAAACACATCCCTAAAAATGGTCTAAAAATCAGTGTTTTTTAAACAGTTTACCTGTAAATTGCCACAGACGTCAAGAAATCCACCAAATTGTGTCACAAACTTTCTAGGACAGTAAAACAATTATTAAACAAAGAGAATTCTGCCTCAAAATAGTATCTTGCTTGGTGTTGTAGACACAAAATATCTGTAAAAGTGGGTGGGGTAAACTAACCCCTGAAATGAATTTTAAACAAAAGGTCAATCTTTTATAAATCTTAGCATTGTTAACTCTTTAATGCACGTTTTAGAAATGTATTCATATAATTATGCACTATTTAAGGAAATACAGCTTACTTTTATTTATTTTTGATGTCCTTAAGTTAAAAGTGAGTTGTGTTTTCCAACCTTTTGAGTAAACCAAAACCAGTTTCTTTCGCCTAACCCATGTTTGACATGGAAAGTCTAAACAAATGTGATTTAAATTTATTAAATTGACAAATGTTGTCTCTTCAGTAAGAATTATGTATACATGTATGTGGTAGAATTTCATGTCTTTATTTAAAAGGACAATGCAGAAGTGGGTGGGGTAAACCAAGGCCTTAAAATGAAAATATATGTGTTTATGTAACGAGTCAAATTCTAGGGCGATATAATTTTGATATAACATTTTGTGTTATATTTGTTTGCATAAAGTATGCCATCGGTTGAATAAAAAGGTAATTAGATGGCTGATTTTGGTATAAAAGTATTTGATTGAATTTTAAATATTGTGTGAGTAACAGTCTAGGGTTTTTAGCAAAACTGGTACGAAATGCCAATGTGAGCTTTCATGATCGATGAATGTTCGGCGTTTGTCGTCTATTGTTTGCTTCGAACAAGATCTCCTACTAAACTAATTTCAAAGAAGCTTTACATGGATGTTTCTTGCATAAAGCTCTACCAAACTTTTTTCAAAACAAGTTATTTCTATTCCGATCTCTGTTTCATGCATACAGCTCTACCAAGCTTTTAAAACAATTTATTTCTGTGCTGATCTCTGATTGTTGTGGGAACAAACAGGATACTATTTAGAAATCTTCTTTTCAAACACTGGAATGTCTTGAGCTGAAATATCTGACATGTAGCATTGTCTAGTAAATCTCTATCATAATGGAATCATTCATTACCCTTACGTCAAAATTGACCCTGCCAAGGGGTCATTTACTTTAACATAGGTTTCTGTATTAACAATTGAACACATCTTCTTCTCTGAAATCAAAGGGCATGGAGCTATGGAGATATTTAGCATGGAGATATTTAGCATGTAGCATTGCCTTGTTGACCACTACCAACATGGTTCAAATCAGACCCTGGGTCAAAATTGACCCCGCCCAGGTGGTTAGTTGATTTTGCATAGACTTATAAACGGAAAACTTACAAAAAGTCTTACTCTCTGAAATCACAAGACTCAGAGCTTAGTATTTTGGAGTGCAATATTGCTTTGTATGCCCCTAGCAAATCGTTCAAACAATGACCCCGGGTCAAAATTGACAGTCGCGTGGTGGTCACTTGATTTTTCATAAATTTCGCTAAGAAAAATCTTCTTCTCTGAAATAACAAGACCTTGAGGTTGGGAATTTTGCATGTAGCATTAGTAGTAAACCTTTACCAAGAAAGTTCAAATCATGACCCACGGTTCAAACTTGTCCCCGTTCGGGGTTCACTTGATTGTAAAATATTTTAAAATCCTCTTGTCTCAGACCACTAGGCTCAGTCTCAGCTTAGATGTTTGGCTTGAAGGGTTTCCTAGTGGTCCGTACAACGACTGTTTCAATCATTCTTCTTGGTACCGGGGTCACTTACCTACTGATTTACTTTCTTGTTACCTAAATTTGGAGGTATAGTGTACTGTACTTTTCGTTTTTTATTCTACGACGCTTTTTTGATATTGTAAAATAGCCAATGGTAGCCATGTGAGCGATGTTAATACCATTTCTGTCTTGTTCAATGTAGTGTTACATATGAAAAGTTTCACCAGTGCATGCACAGGTACTTGCAAAGTATCTGCTTTTTCGATATGTAATGTACATGAATATACAAAACTTCGGACATTAATGTTATGTTTATGTCTCTTTCACTTCACTGAAGCAGTATTTCAAAAGAAGTTTAAGCAAAAGAATATATTTTCTCCTTTAGGAACTATCTATCTATTCTTCTTCTTGTTCATGCTCTTGAGTCACTACTGTTTAGTCCGTCGTTTGCTATAGTGTCATCATCAACAAAGTTGTCATTACATTCAGTGTGCATCACTTCCGCTTTCAGAAGGTCAACAACACATTACGGTATTTGGTCACCTTCGAGCCAAATTACTTTGTACAAGCCTTTATCTACTGACCAACCTTGTTCTTAGGGTAACAAATTTGTCATCTTCAAAAACTGTCAGTGTCACATTTGTTGATACGATTTTCGAGTTGATTATATTGAACAACATACCAAGAAGTTTCTACACTCATTGTTAAAATCAACTGCAGACTGTTGAATGTTGTTCACTTTGTGTGTGACACGTAAATGATACCATCTTATACAAATAACAGAAATGGTACAGTCTTGAAGGCTGGTGACTGAAGTGCCTTTTCCCAGTTGTTTGGTGTCTTACCATTATAGAGTATACCATATTGCTCCCATCCCAATATAAGTGTTTAATACCTTTTATTGTGGATGTAATATACGAGTATGTGTAACAAACAATGTAAACAAGCTTTGCCATTCTGGATGAGTCTTGAAATTTCACCAAAGGTACAGGGTACGATGTTCAGTGTATGCAACAGACAAACAGCATCAACAAAAGTGACACTGACACTTCGTACCGTGTTAGGAGACAGTCTACAATACCACTGCCAACACGAGGAAGCTGACACCAGGCTACTGTACCTTCGATAAAGACTTTGAATGAAAACAGCAACATAAAATGTACAATGGGAAGCAATGATACAGATATCTTGATATTGCAATAATTAAAGTTTCAAATGCCTGGATCTATGATGGCCTTTGCACACGTAATACAATTTGTTAGATATATACGAGAGGTGCCCACTTTATGTTTTAATAAAACAAATCTATAAAAAATAACACATTGTATGCGTTTATTGTAGCAATTGCTCTACATCTCAGCCGTGACAATTGTATATCATTCTACAACGTTTTGGCCATGATTCGAGTCTTATTTATAGTAAGTTCGTCCAGTTTCCCCACTCGTCCTTCAATGCTATTTTAAACTCCATCAACGAGTTTATCGTGTGCTTTTGCAGACGTCGCTTCACGATTCACCATATACATGTACTATCGTCAACGGGACGGCATCAGGTGATTTAGGCATCCACTCTTCTGGTGTAATAAAGATTAAATTTCTATCTTTTAGGAATTTGGTAGTCTATTTAGAGGTATCATATGGTGAGACGCACTGTTCTGATGTAACATCATATTTTTTTTACCCTTGCGGAAACAGTCTGCGTACATCTTTATTTAAAAACAGCTTAAGAACATGTATATACAGAAGTGACAGTTTACTTTTGTCAGTGTTATCAATTATACGATTAACAGTTTTGTCTCAGTATGATTCAACAGGCAATGTCATAAACAGCTGGCAAAAAAGTCATGCTTTACAAAGCATTTTTCTCCATTTTTACGTAACAAACCCTTCTTCTTCCAAAGCTGCCACCTAGATAAAACATTGCCTCATCAGAGGTCACAAAGTTTTTTCCATCGTCCACCACGTAACTTCAGATACAACCTTCAAGATCTGGTACGTTTCTTTATAATCTGGACAACATTTACACTTTACTTTTTTCTTACAAAATATCAGTAATAATTCGATGTACAGTTCCCTATTAGACACCAAGCTTATGTGTCATTTCTCTCTGATTCGCCGGGTTGACTTTCGAAATCATACGAAGTATTATTGCAATGTATTCCAACGTTATAAGGAATATTCCGTATAGAGCCAAACGAAACCGTATGTTCCATGAATGTCAACACTTTTTTAACACTTCTGTAAGAGTAAGTACATGAAGTCCTTGTTTATAAGCCCGAGCACGAAACTCTCAACTTTATCGCATATTTTACGACTTACCATCTTCACATAAGCTGACCAAGATACATGTACCGTGTACTAAATCTTTTAACACAGGTTATACATCACGAAGGAATTCAAAATTCTCGTTCAGTTTCGTCATAGTTTAAAAATAAGATGAGCATCTCTTGTATTGGTAGTATAAATGCAAAATTTGCGTCAAGTGTGGCAAACAGCTTTACCTGGTTTATATGCCTACAGTACGGCCGTTGCAGTCAAACTGGGTACCTCTCGTATTGGCAGTATAAATGTAAATATTGCGTTAGGTGTGGCAAATAGCTCAACAACAGCGTTCAGTAAATTAGATCATCTTAGAGATATTACAGCCTGTACCCCTCAAAGTATTTAGAGTTATTTGTGTGGCGTTTGTGCGGCAAATCAGAACAGACTGGTGTGATTGAAATCCACTTGTGCATGTCTTAAGAAAATACTTTGTCAAGTTGTCTAGCAAAGCATTTTCACCACTTTGCGACTTAAGTAGTTCGATGCCGCCATGTCATAAGGTTCTGGCACAAAAAAACAAAGAGTGCGAACATTGCTGTCCGTGTTTGGACGAGGGCAAAGTCCAGCTGTTATCCGAGGAATATAGTTGGTCACTAGATGAGGTGACGTACAAAAGTAATTTGGTTCGAAGGTTACCAACAACCACATTCCGTTGTTGACCTTCTGATAACTGCAGCGATGTTTATTGAATGTATTGACGATTTTGTTGAAGATGACTCTATAGTGAACTACATGTATTGACAAAGCAGTAGTTACTCAGAGTATAAACAGGAAGAAGAACAGGAGATAGGTAGTTGCTTAAGACAAAGCAGATAATCTTTAATATTAGTAGTGTTCAAATCTATTTTCAAATACTGCTGAAGTTAAGTTGTACAGACCAGCAAAGCATGTACATTTGAAAATACACGTAAGGTTGAATCTCTTTGTCTGTAACACTACATTGTAAAACAATATATTTTTGCAGACTTTTACACAAAGTTGTTTTAAAAACTAAGCAAATACTTGAATACCAAAATCACTTGCATAATGTATGCAAAAACATAACACAAAAATCTGATAAAAACATTAAATCAGCCCTTGAATTTGACTCATTACATAAACACATAATATTTTAAGGCCTTGGTCCACCCCACCCACCTTAAAGGCATTACCTTTTATATAAAGACAGGAAAGTCTATCACATTTATGCAGTTTTTGTTTCAGGGACAACAGTATCAATAAAAGACTGGATTTAATTAATTTAAGTGTCAATTGTTAAGACGTTCCATGTCAAACAAGAGATGAGAAGAAAAGAAACTGCTTTTTACTCATAAAGTTGAAAAAACAACTCGATTTTAACTTAAAATCATCAAAAATAAAATAAAAAGTAAGCTGTATTTTCTTAAAAAGTGCATTATTATAGAATACATTTCTAAAACGTGCATTAAAGTGTTAACAATGCTCAGAATTTTTAAATATTGACCTTTGTTTATAATTCATTTTCAGGGGTTAGTTACCCCACCCACTTTTACAGATATTTTGTGTCTACAACACCAAGCAAGATACTATTTTGAGGCAGAATTCTCTTGTTTAATAATTGTTTTACTGTCCTAGAAAGTTTGTGACACAATTTGGTGGATTTCTTGACGTCTTGACAATTTACAGGTAAACGTTTAAAAAAACACTGATTTTTAGACCATTTTTAGGGATTTCTTTTGCACTAATTCGGAAATGGCGGTTATAGTCACATAAAATTTATTGTTTTTGTCAATTATTATATATTTCTGTTCAGTTTATTGAAAATTTGTATCAACCGGCTGTACAAGGAACTCAGAATATGATTTGTTATTTACGGGTGTAAGTTAAAAAATTTTCGGCGGCCATCTTGTCGGCCATCTTGAATTGTTAAGCCTTGTGACAGAGAACTTTTTTAAGAAATGGGTTTTTGTAATCAGTAGAAATTTTGCTTTCAATTAAGACTATTTTCGCTTTTGGGCGCGAATTGTAAATAAATGGCCCTTGGCTCTTGGACTATAAGTACGAATCATGTTCATGTACTGTTTAAGTAAAGGGAAGTAAATTCCATTAGATACCAATTCTGCAGTGTAGAGTTTCGCCCCATTTAGCCATCCACCTTGCTCAGTAAATAAGATTTGATTGACGTTGGTAACCGAGTGTACTTTAGTGATCTTAGTAAAAACTTATGTTAAGATTCAAAGAAGAATCTGTTACAGTTTACGTGATGATCAGTCAATGGTACATTAACATTTTGATTCAAATAGCATCTACACCTGAATCATTCTATGCTAATCCAACCGCAATTCACACGAACGCTCATTTAATGATCCTCTACAAAATGATAAAAAAAAAGATTTTTTTCCGCAGGCAGATTTTTTGTTGCGAATTTATACGTGTTTAAAAACTGCGAAGACCAGAACAAAGATGTTAGAAGTCTAATTGTCCTCTACCTAGTATGTCTTTTAACATTCAGTGGTCTTTCAAAACATGATACAATACTTTCTATTTGGTTCTGGAACTTGGTCAAAAATTAGTATCCAGTGTATTTATGACCTTAAAGTTAAGGAATTTGACTCCAAATCTACCCAAATCATAGCAAGGTCGTGTTAACACACTGCAGTTTTTATTTTCTTTCGCAAAACGTTGTCTGTACCATGACAATGTATATACATGCATGAATTGTGTAGCAGTAAATGGTTTTAAGATAAAAGAATTGGTGTCGTGAGATGAAAACCTGCAAGCAATAGCCTGCACTGAGTTTGATTCATTACAACTACATTGTTTATACTCTGAGTAATTTTGATAAGTATGAAACTTAGTCAAGGGGTATGTAGTACTCTGATGGGGATGCGCTAAAGGCTGATCATGACTCACATAATTATTAACTATAGTAGCCTTCAGGCCGCGACGACTACTCTCACAACACGTGTACCAGCCCACCTAGCTGTTAATATAGCCGGTAATGTATATTGTTGGCTCTTCATCTAAAAGGTGATAGTGTGATTGTTGTTGTTGTTGTCGGTGTTGTATGAGTTGAGCGCATTTCGGTCATTTTTACAGGCAGACAGTTTACCAAACCATCGTTCCTGGGAAGAACCAGTACTAGAACCCTATCATTCGCGAGAAACTGCCAACTTTCTCACATAAATAGACATGGTCGCTTGCAGAACTCGAACCAGTTGCTCCAAATCTATGAGGGGTTACAGTGATTTCAAGTCAGCGAATCTAGCCACTGAAATATTCATATACACCAATTTGATGATTTATATTGTAATTTCATTATCTGTAATCAGCTGTGAACGTGCATGTACATTGTAAGAGGAAATAACAGCTGGGGAGTTTGACAACCCCCGAAAGAGTTACTTTCCCTGAACAGTAATGAGCGGAGCTCATCCAGTCAAATAAATGAGTTTGAATAAAGGAATGAAATAGGACTGTAAGCAATAAAATACAAACAAAACATAAAATGTAAGACAAATAGTGTATGATTAAAATCGTCACATTTAACAAAATTGATTATAACTCGATGTATTTAAAATTTTAAATGTTCACCTGTTGTAATGTGCAGGATATTAAATTGTTTTAAAAGCGTCCGCATCTTACTAAATTATCGTTAGCTAAGAATAATCACTTTCTAATTTAGTATATGAACACTTTGATTTTTCTGTTGTAGTCACAGTGGCCATAGAAGTCCGTGTTGGACAATAAAAAATATATTTCATAAATCCTACTCTTCCCGCCTCTGTATAGAACTGGATCATTGTGTCTACGATTACTCTTCCCGCCTCTGTATAGAACTGGATCATTGTGTCTACGATAATATTACAAAATGGCACAATTGTTACATTTGTAAAAATATTAGCATTTTGCGAAAGAAATAATCCATTCATTAATGCAAGGGAAATAACTGTCATATAAAGATCTCGACTTTATTAGGCAGTTATGTAGCTTTCAGCCTTTAGCACATTATCATCACATAGATATCACAACCTCTTTCACTTTCAGGAAAACAAATACACATGTTATTCAAATGTATATTACATACCAAAACATGACCTATTTTCGCTTACGTTTTTATGACATTCGTCATTAAAAAGCTATTCCTTTCAAACGTTCTTTAACCGTACATTGACTGAAAACAATTTTTATTTATTTTGCAATAGAAAACCCGTACAGCTAAGTCATAAAGTGTATAGTGTTAGGTTTTCTTTTTAAATATGCAAAAGGAACATAAAATATACAAGTCATATTATAGTGTTCTCAAGTGTGATATAATAAACCTTAACAGCAACAAATTAAAGAGAATAATTGATGTTTTACGAAATCAGCCTTGGAGTTTCATGCTGAACGCTACCTTTTACAAATTTTATTGTGATAGAACTAATGCACGCCACGCTTGAAATATAAATTTTATGATTTTTTTTTATATGACTTTCAAATTCGAGGCAAGTTCAAATGAAAATCATACCTAGTGACCTTGTTGTTTCGTTTTATTTCCAAATGATTTACACAATTATATATATCCGGATTTCGTTATATCCATCTACCATTTTCATAACAAATAAAGAAGGAAAGACATCGGGGACAGATAATTTGTTCGCTATTCGAAATTTCGTTATATCCGAAGTCGTTTAATACGGAGTTTACTATAGTAATAAATGGATATTGAAACAAATGTGTAGTTAAATATCCTTAAAGTACCAAACATGGAACACGCCAAATAATTATATCCGTAAAGTTGGTTTGCACGGTTCGCAGTTAGCAGTTCGCGCTTCGAATCGCGAACTGCGAACTGGTAACTAGTCTGTAGTTCGCAGTTCGAACTGCAAACTGCAAACATGTTTGCAGTTCACAATCAGAATCGAGAACTGGCAACTTATCTTCATTTGAACTGCAAAGTAGTTTGCATTTCGTTATTCGATTAGAAAACTCATGTTAGGTTTGCAGTTCGCAAAGTTGTCGGCAGTTGGCAACTTGAATCGCGAACTGCAAACTGGTTTGCAGTTCACAATTCGAACCGGCAACTTGTCTGCAGTTCGCAATTCGAATCGCGAACTGCAAACTGCAGACTTGTTGCCGGTTCGCAGTTCGCGATTCGAATTTCAAACTGTAGAAATGCAAACCAGTCACCAGTTTGCGATTCGAATAGCGCATTGGGAACTGTCGAATAGTTCCCAGTTCTCAGTATGATGATTGAATAGAGATTAGCTGCAAGTTCGCAGTTCATGATTTGTATTGCGAATTGCGAACTGCAGACTAGTTGCCAGTTCGCAGTTCGCGATTCGAATTGCGAACTGCATACTGCAGACTATTTGCCAGTTCGTAGTTCGCGATTCGAATCGCGAACTGCGAACTGCGAACTGCGAACTGCAAACCAACTTTACGGATATCAAATAATTATAATAACCTTTTTGCAACAGCTGCAAAGGGTGATATAGAATTTGGATTTAGTAATCAGAACCTCTGTACCTACGTTCTTAATAAGTTATAAGGCCATACATTACTAAATCCAAATTCTATAATACTTTTTAAAAATATTTTTACTTGAAAAATAAATGAACAACGTTAAACTCAGTATATTGTACCAAAAAGTTATCTGTCATCTTTCATAATTGAAGTTTCAGTATTAATTTATTAATAAAAAAACGCACGTGCATTCATAACAGGAAGTTTTATCACGCAGTGTTACTTTAAAAGCTAAAGGAGATGTAATCTAATGGCCATTAATTCCCTCATTCTCAAGTTTTATAAATTGTAGAAACATTCATATTTTCGTTTTTGCCGTAATAATATTAACAAAACTACTGAGGTGAATTAACTGGAGATAGCACGTGATTCACTTGCCACGTGCATTTAACGCAATCTTGGCAAATATGTAGCATAGAGAGCCAGCTTGCATCATTTTAAAGCGCACATGTTTAGTTCTGTATGTGATTTTAATCCACTTTATAGCTTCTATGACTAAATCCAAAGCGTTTGAATGGCGCTATTCTTGCATGCCTAGAGTAAAGAAAATGTTGTTCACATAATATTAGGTTTATTAGATTATATATAAAAACCCTGCCAACATGTCTCATTAACGCGACCAGGACTTTCTTGCATTACAGTAAACATCCTGTTTTCGCTATTTTATTCTTTATATGTAGACAGGTCTTCAAAAGAAGTTTACAATCGTCTTGCAAGATGTGAAATCATCATAAAGTCGTAGTTGTATTGAAGTGATAAAGTACAGAGAGAAACCAGGATAAGCTCCTTTTACTTGCGCCTTTTAAAGAATGTGGGATACAGCGAAAGGCAGCGATGGCTTGGTCGGGGTAAGTGGTGCGATGGCTTTGGAAGGAGTAAAATAGGACAGTGTGCAGCATCCCGCTCAAGTGGGTTGTGTATACTCGTTATATTACAATTCGTGATGAGAATATTATCATGTTTACATTCACCTTACAAAGTCGGCAATCTATTTAAAGACTGTCTTGCCGGCATCCACTGATTTTGTTTGGACACAGAATAAATCAACTTCGTTATTTAATAATTCTAACACGAGTTGATGTGTTTCCTATATAAACGCAAGAGGGAAAAGGTTGTATTTTAGTTTACGATAAAATACAGCACGTTTATCTAAGGACGACGTGCCGTGTAATGACGTAATTACGTGACGTATGTACAAGCGAGTTGAATATAGTTCGGGATATTTTTCAACGAAAATGACGTTATATTATCGAAATAACATTAAAGTGGATACCCATACTGTTTAAAAGTCCAAAACATTTAAGAAACTTAGCGATCACTTCTTCATTCCTCTGTCCGTCCGTCCGTCCGTCCGTCAGTATTTGTCCCATCTATCAGCAGGCTGGAACATGTGTTCTTTGAAACCCTCTGGTTTAGTAAATATTACTTTCTGAGTCACTTGAAATAAGCAAACTCACAAGAAGAATTTGAACATTTACGAACGCAAAATGCGCATAGGACTGGTAGTTTGGTGTTGATTTGGGATTAATTTGACTTAATTTACATTTAACACTATTTCTTTGTAATGAATTATAAGTTAAGATGGCAGAAACAGTAGGCGTTACGCTATTAAAGAGATTAGCTTGGAATTATATGATAGAAAATTTTTGTTATGAATAATCAGATTAATTAGTCAGGTTAAGCGGTTTAATCTTTTATAGTTTTTATAACGATAATTCCTCCGTTAAATTCATTTGATTGACACTTTGAAATATACATGTCAAGTGCTTGAGCCTCTCCGTGCAATACAAACGTTTTGGTGTTTGTGATCAGTGCAAATATAGCACAACCAGTATTTTGCGCAACCACTAAGCATATTTCCCGTGCGAAGACGTATATAAATCTCTGAGATTTACTAGTACAAATTAACTTTTCGTTTGCCGACATTCTGCCGTTCTGCAGTTCTGTAATTTGTTCCCTGCGCGACGAAAGCTTCATAAAGGTGTCAGCTTGTCAGTCGGCAGTTCAGCAATGGCAGTTCAAGTTCAAGGTCACACTTAAAGTGTCAACTGTTTTTTGTCCGCTACATATCTCATTAACTTCTTTAAGGATTGTCATGGAATTTGGGTCAAATGATTATCCTTACGACGATGTTAAACATTGTCGGTTGAAGTCTGCTCCGTATTTTCTAAACTTATTTGAAAATTCTAATGAAATTAGCGCCAAATGTTTATTTGAAGAAGACGACATGCAGAGTCGAGGTTTCAGCTCTGCCTGATCGAGGTCAAGATGTTCATCTGATCAGGTCGGTAAAGGTCTAAGGGTCAAAGGTCATAGGACTTAATCTCCTTAATTCCTTGACGAATATTCGAAACACTTTGGTCAAATGTTCACTATATTGAGTGCGTGTTTCAATGTCAAGGTCACACTTAATTGTCAAACGTCATGTGACTAAATATTATGTCCACTCCTTGATTTCAAATAAACATATCATATCGGGGTTAACATGATTATGTTGTTTCGTCATTCGGAACTCCTCGGGTAATTCCGTCATCCATCAGTGGTGAAGCATTCATCACCGAGTATTCCGATTGACCATTTTGTGTGACAAGGGTATTTTAATTACCTTCAGTGATTGTTCTAATTAAATTTGTCGTTCGATCTTTCGTTTTGTTACGCTACAGACAATAATAAATGTTGAAAATGCCATTTAATCGTTGAGTTGGTGGCAAAAGAACGCTGACAAAAATAAAAGACAAAGAAACAGTAAAATGTCATTTTGTGGCATAGGCGCCAGAACGATAGGGCAGTGTAAAGTATAAGAAATCTGCTTCTATATTACGCTGCGTATTACTTGGCCACTCCCGACTACGCAAACTAAGAACTGATTGTTGAATAATTTTTTGTTGACTTCTAACTTTTGCTTTATTTACAAATCTCTCATACGCTTCTACTCTTCATTGAATAATTATGTTTGCTAAAAAGGTTAACCGATTAAGCTGCTAGAACCGTCCATGTTTTGCAACATAGTGCAATATATATTCTAAATTGTTTGATAGTTTTAAACATATCATGATGATTTATGTTACTTTTCGAGGTTCAGTCAGTTGTATCTAAACTGTTGAATTAAACGTGTATACTTCAAAGAATATACCGGAAACGCCCAAGCATATACATCGTCAGTTTTTGTCAGACCAGTTTATAGACCTGGGATCTGTGCTGAAGTGATTACGTCGTTCGCCTTGCAATATTAAGGTCTCTGTCTTTGGCAAGACACTTGCTTTAGCTCCTCTATAGTGTGCACGTCGCAGAGCAGGCACTGGGTCTCGCCAGATACTAGACTACTTCGGTCTTGTAGCTGGCGGGGCCCTGCTTACTAACTATAAGAGGGAGGGGGAAATACCATGCGACGGAGGGATGACCGAAGACCCTTAAAAGCCGGCGACGTATGTCGGGCAGTGCGGTATTTTGGATGCCTTACGAAGTCCTTCCTAACAGCTTCTGTGCTTGGGGAAGGCCAAAGGACCCTTTTCAGGGCTTCATTCTCTAGCTGTGCACTAGAATGCCCTTTTCAATACTAATGCCACTCGCACCTAGGTCGAATTGGCCGCGTTGATGACCTAGTTTTGGACGCGGAATTACCTTTTTGTCAGCACATGACACGATCTAGTACCTTCTTGCAACGAAGATGTGTTGCTGCTGTGTGTGTTCTCTGGAATGCGGGCTGGCATCCTTTTACCCTTGTATTGGGTAGCGATGCAGGGGATAAGCCCCCCCCCCCCCCCCAGTTCGTACCGATCAGTGGTAGGGTCGCCTCTGTCGTTGTTGGTAAGTAGTGTTTTGGGTTGCACGAACACTGGTAACGTTATTGGATACCACTGCCAGGAGCACGTAGTAAAACGTGTCTTCATCGTTAGACACGTGGACGTCGGCCAAACTCGACTTAAACAGACTTGAAATTGCACTCGGGTAAGTTTTCTTATTTTGTCTCAAATTTTACTTTAACGGTATCACCGGTCAGATGCTGGGGTCGGCTACATTTCTAAATAGTGAGCTATAGGCTTGACCTTCTCAACACAATGTTCGTTCTTTTGGCAATACCAAGTTTAAACAAATCAGTATAACTCAAGATGAAATTCTGCCCTCATATTTTACTGAATTAGAAAACGATCGCACATACTATAGTATTTCCGGTACAATTTGTGTACATAATCCTCAAACGATCATATGAATGGCTATATTTATGCTCCATTAGCTGTTCGAGCAGTTATTACATTCATTTCATTTTATTACAAATTAAAATCGTGAATTTTGATGGTATGAATTACATCAGGAGTGGTTGAGTCATTAGAAATGATTATTTTGTAATCAGATATACTTTACACACCGTTAGCTAGCCCAATTCGTTTTCTTCAAAACAGTGTCTCGGCTAAATCGTGACGAAGTCGGGATGCGCTTCACATATTTCTTTTAAAAACTCGTTAATTGCCTAAAGTCATTGATTTTAACAAATGATTGGAAATTTAGATAAACCTGTCTCGAGACTCACTTTTCACAAAGTCAACACCGAAGAGACAGAGACAGAGAGAGACAGAGACAGAGACAGAGACAGAGACAGAGACAGAGAGAGAGACAGAGACAGAGACAGAGAGAGAGTTAGTGTAAGGGTTTCTGCATTTTGACTCTACTACTCTGGCACTGGTGGGGATCGAACCTCGGATCTTGAGGCAAACGCACTGCCACTCCTTTACGGCGGTTATGAAGTTATAACATCATGTGAGGTGAGGTGAGTGTCTTGATACGTGAAGAACAGGTAATTTTACACGTTTCCCCTACCATACTGTACATGTTTCATTGCATCAAAATATTTCCAGCAGGCTCCACTCCAAAACATATTAAAAATTACATTTTTTGTTTGAAAATATTCAGTGTGTCATTTAACCAACTTTGAATGCAAGCATAAAAGCTAAGCGGAATTTCACATGTTATTTCCATTTTTCAACACGACAGGTCAAAATACATGTGTAGTTCGGTCATATCGTGCCGTTCACACAGTCACATGACCATGTCGATGTACTTGCTAAACCAACTCATTTGTACAACTGTATCTATAAATGACATTAAATTGTCATTACAGTTATATCCAGGTGTAATTTTGATAAAAATCTCACGACCCCAGGGCTGTTAAGAGGACGGTTAGTGGAACAAGTTCAATATGTTCAATGCTAAATGTCAACATGATGCGGGCAGCAAGGACCAGTCGCCTTCAAAACTATGTCACAGCGTGCATAATTTCTGTATGGTCCAAGCTCAAGCCAAGTTTCATTTGACTAGCATTTGTTTTTCCCGAGATTTCGTTTGATCCAGTTTTTTCCCGACGGACACTGGACGGACGCAAGACGGAATGATGGATAGAGGGTAAACCTTTAGTCCCCTCCGATGAAACCGGTAGTGGACAAAAACAGTATAGAAAAATCCATAAGGGTACCACTGTAGTATTGGTGGGTGTCAAAATGTCGGCGATACTCAGTCGTATTGATCTATCGATCAGGTTTCTTTAAACCTATGTATTACAATGAACCGGTGTCATTACCGGTATAAATTGATCAAAAGTATCCCACCAGGATCCTGTTACAACCACAGGTCGTCTATAATGCATGTTTTGCTGAAAAATGTCAATATATGTATCTAACTTCCTGATTTGTATTAGTCATATAGAAGGTAAAATCCCCAAGACGTTATAATTGTTTTATACCGTCCAAAGAGAATTAGACAGGGAGAATGAGTGAATGAGTGAAGGATGCGAGTGTCTGGGCGATGCGACCTATGCAATCTAAAATTATTTAAGACTTGAATGCATTTCATCGACGTATGAACTGTCAGAAGTTTTACACCTAATTTGCATAAACACCGATTGTAAGTTAACCTCACCGTGAGAAAAATGTGAACCTGGCCGGGACTCGAACCTGGGGCCCTCCGCAGGGCGAATGCATTACCGACTGAGGTAAGACAAACAAGGCAGGAACAACATATACCTTATCCTGTTACTTTGGGAAGACATAATTAACTATTTAGTGGTTTTTCATTATTGATCCAGTTAAATACTGATTTCCTAAGGAAAGTAAAACTTATTTGCCACTGAAGTGTTCATATTCTATATCAATTCATTTATTTTCGATTGCGAAACAATTTCTCACAACTTTGATAAAACCCTCCGCCGAGATTCAATCAAAATGGAATCAACTTCAAAGAAAGAGAGAGACAATGTGGATTTAATGAGTCTTGCCGAATCTTACTTTCACAGCACCGGTTGGGATCCTATGAACCATGAACCTAAGGGGATCGCTACGGTCGCGGTCTCCACAAACTGCGTAGTGTTACGGACTGAAGCTACACAAGCACAAGTAAACGGCTCCCATTTTTCATAGTTGTTAAATCTTCTTCAGTATTTAACCAATGGATAAATAGACCACAGTAAACTAGATGTATTTAAAGATTTTATTTCATCATAATGTTTATGTATTATAAAATATACAAGTCTCTTTATTGACCGCATTTACTTAAGTGGCTGTTATAAATATTCGCTTATAGCAAACAAAAAAAAATAACTTCAACGCTGAAAACATTCAACAACTAACAGCAAAACTATAAATGCATTTTAAATGACTGTCGTCAGGAAATGGAAGTCAGAGTTGAATGGAGAAAAATACGACAGCGTAAATAACTCACAAAACCCACAGAAATTTAATTGTCAAAACAAAAAACTCCACCCACTTAAAACGTTCTGTTCTTTACGTTGGTGCATCATAATGCATACAAGTGGTCATAATAAATCACGTACTTTCATGAAAACAGCCTGTAAACGTGGGGGACCTACTAGGTTGGGTTTTAACATACTGTTAATACATGTAATTACATTTAACGTTTTTAGTCAGATCAGACAAGCAAAAATGAAATTAGACAAAAGTATGAGTAAATACACGGGCATTGCAAATGTAAGATTACATCCCCGCCCCATTCCGACTACCATCCCAGAATATCTCGGTGTTACGCCTTGAAATATAACTACATGTTTCATAAGAAGCACTCTGACACCCAAGAGTGCCTTTACCTGAACATTGAACTGTGTTGTATATGACTTACTTTCCCAAATTTGCTTTACAATTAAAAAACGTACCACTCACAAACGAACCATCGTTACATGTAATCTATACTGGGGCCGTGAACACTAAGAGTGGCCTTGAACTTTGAGCTAAAGACCTGAGTGTTGTGCATGATAAACTTCAAAATGAAGCTAGTGAAGGAGTATCGTATTGTACATAAAATTACATGAAGTATGTTTGAAGTACCATAAACAGTCACAAAGTTATGACAGAGACATGATCTAAATAAACGAGCGAATGAATAAACTAGCATGCCCCAAGCCTTCATAAGGCAAAAAAGATTTGAACAAAACCATATACAATGTACTTCCATTAAGGAAAGCAACCAACTTTGACCGAGTTTGAAAACGTTTCATATGTTTATACCCATTGTGCTGACATCAAAACATCGTAATATTAAAGGAATTATACCCATGAAAATATCAGATGAATAACGAAGTGTCTAGCCCTCCTACGTAGCTGTCTGTCTGTCAGCTCCGACGTCTCCATTATAATTTACCATAAAACGACCTCTTGTGTGGGTCGGGCGTTTTCGTGTACAACATGTGTGTATGTTAATGGATGACGTCTGCCTTGGCTGAAACTTAATTTTCCATTCAAGCGCAGACAGCCAGAGGTTCTGAGATTTCTATGATAATTTGCTGGATATAATGTCTTGACCATATCATGACGAAAACGTCATTACCAAAAACCTCACATACACTTTTATGTATAAACAATTATGAAATTCGCGAAGTACACAAAGTTGGTAACTGGGCAACTTTTTTTTCATTTAAAAACTTATTGAAATATGCAAAACAAGTATTACTGTATATTGCCCATGTTCCCCCAAAAGGTACAGTATAAGATCTAAATGAGAACAACAAAAAATCTGTACATATTGTTAACAAAATCATTAACAATAGTTTCAATTTTCTGATACTAAAAAGAATGATCAGAAAAAATACATGCTGATTAAGCAAAATCCTAGTGTTACAGATAATCGGAAAATAAGCTTAAAGTTAAATTATTTTCCACTTCAAAACACCCCAATCACATGTATAGTATTATTTCTACACATTAACACTGGGCCGGGGGATATTACGTTCTCAAATAACAAAAATAAGATTACCTCGATAATTCTCAAGGTTTACTGTACAATTAAGAAGAGAAAAACAGATATTTTTTTTCCAAAGATCCCAAAATTTAACAATTTCAGAGTTGTTTAATTCATATTCGGTCGTATAAAGGCTCTTTGTTAAAAGAAAAAGAAAAACAGTATTTCGTAAACATATATTATTGTTCGTTTGAAACATGGGCTAATGTAAAAATCACGCAAACAAAAAACCTAGCGAGAGAACGTCTGTTTAGTGAGCAAGATGCAGGCAGGTTTGGTTTGTGAAATTAGTAAATTCTTTGCTCAGTTTAATTGCTTTATTGTTCCGTATATTCAGCATCATTTCATTGTCCTGATTTACCAACAGCCAGTGAAAATCCCATTGCCCGTTCAACATGATAGGGCCAAAGGGATCTGATAGTTTATGCGGTTTTTCTAAATGATAAATACATACAAAAACATATCAGTCCTACACAGTAAGAACAATTAACTCCTATTTGCCTCTATCAAGCCTTTTTTCTGAGATTCTATAAAGTCAACAAATATGAGGTATATGACAAACAAATCATTAAGTTAATTAACCAATTAAATACATGTACATTTTGTAGTCTGTATGTAATCTAAATCCCGTTCCGGAAACGATTTCAAGTGTTTTAAGAGAGTGGCAGAAGTTAATCGATAAAAAATCAGTCTGCCATTCACTCAAACATACAGGCATTTATGGGATTTACCCTAATTATTGATTGGCTACATCGATACAAGTCATGTAAAAGTCCAAGTGACTGAAACAATTCCACCATCTGAAACCAGGAATATTGGCATTGATCTAAACATAGTTTGATCATGGAAAATGACGATGCAATTTATTTTCACTGCCAGGTATTGCAGTATTGCAAAAAAAGAAGACTTTTATGCTGTCGTTGGTATAGAGAAACTCCAAACTGCTGTCCAAAATACATTTGAACACTGAAAAATGTGAAGGTTACTTTTCCATTTTAAACATACAGTATCTATATAACAGCTGACCCTTCCCGTCATTTGGATTAAGCATTAAAAGACACGTATATAGTACAGTACAGTTAATTTAGAATAATGTGACAGTGACGTAATACATATATAAGTAGTCAAAGGCTTATAATCATTGCAAGAACTCCACACAATAATACTGGACTCTTTTGAACTGTACAGTCATCCCTGATCTGTTTGTAAACTTTCACAACCATTAACATTGAATACATTGGAGGGAGCTCTCTTTTAACCATTATGAACATGTCGAAAATGATGAATTGATGTTATATGTTGGTTATTTTTAACGATTGGAAATATATAGAAAGCTGGGTGATAAACATGCTTTACGGCCTGATTAACTTTTCGTGAACAAAAGTACCATGGAAAACAAGAGCTCAGTCTGAAGTTAAAATTTGAACCCAGCCTAGTACTGGCAGTTGATCTTGAAATGTCTGAACACGTTCTTTAAAAAAAACACCTACATTTATATACTTAAAAAGTTTTGAACCACGAAAAATATGTGCTATACTTTATGTACATTGTTTATCTTAGCACTAATACATGAAACAAGATATAATGTACTTCTATTCATAAACGAGTGAAATATACAAATACTTTTTTTTCACAAGTACAAAATTGGCATGGAAGATTTTCGCGGAATTTTTCCGGAGCCTGTTGCAGAACTTCGGTTCCGACTGGACCCAGAATCCCGCTTTTCGTCACTTCCGCTGCTTCGGCTGTCTTTTGAGTTTTTACTGATATTTTCTTTTGAAATCCGTCTTTGGAATAAATGAGTTTGAGCACTGATTACACGTGTCCCAACCCCTGACCCCGACCCTGTAGGGGACCCATTGCTATAGTTCGAAGTTTTTATCACTGTAATCTGCGGTGACGAATCCGTTCGTTTATACTGCCGAGGTGGCAACTCTGGTGGGGTTCCAGGGGCTCGGTTAGCCACGTGACCGTTGGCTGGTGACATAGATAAACGATTATGGTTAGCGTCCAAAGCCGCGCGAGGGTCAATGAATGTGTATTTCGTGTCCTTCTGACTACCTATGACATCCCCTCTGTTTAACATATCTAAACGGGATTTAAACTTTGTCATGGGCTCGAATTCTGGTTCTTCATAATAGGTCTCTTCATCGGAGTCTCGCTTATACTTCCCTGCGGGGGGCTGTTTTCCTTCTCTTAGGTAACCATAGAGATCGTCTAACTCATCCAAAAGAATGTCTTCTCTACTTCTCGACCGTTTCATTTGACTGGACGATTTTACCTCCTGAAGTGGTTTTGAATTTGTGTCTGAATATATGTTTGCGAACGTATGGCTCTTGGCTTTTACGGCACCCTCGGGCACTGATATTATCAAATGAATGGTATTGTGATAGTTCGCGACAAGCCTGTTACACTTTACCATAATATTTGTGTACGCCTCGTTATCTTTCAATTCACTGTTATTAGTGGCTGTCACAAACCGGAGATTGACCCCTGTAGGTATGGGGTATATTCTGGGCGTGTTGCGATCCAGTGGACAGATGAAAGCTATTTCATCTGTGTAGGCCCAGTCAAGTCTTATAAGTCCTGTAAATCGAGTTGAATCCACTTTTGGCCACACTCCTTGTATTAATTTAACTGTTAATGGCAACCGAAACTTATGAATCACATCTTTCATCATGAAGACGCCCATCACATCACCATCGCCCGCTATCGGCATGAATAAACCTTTCTGGTCAAAACTTAAGAACACATTCTCACCTTTTGAGTCAGTGCACTTCAGTAACCGAAGTTTGCCCTCCTTTCCTGCCGGAAACTGAAGTGGAACTTCTCCCAACACCTTTAATTGCTCTCCGGCTATCACAACTTTTGTTTTGTCAAACGTCAATCTTCCATCAGCGTCATTGACAAGGTATGCTTTCAGATTTTGACGGACTAGAACGTGGTTCACTTTTGGGGACAACCTGGCCAGTTCCAGCACACTATCAATAGGTTTCACTGACCGACCGTCCTCTGACAAAAGTTCGAACCAGCCTTTGTAGGTAACTGGTATTGATAAACGTTGATCTAACGATGCAAGTCGTGTTGTACGACGGTCTCGGCTTTCAACTTTCGCAACACTATGCCCTAGCACCTTTAGTCCAGTTTTTATTGAATGAACGAGCACATCTTGGTGGAGTTTTTTCAAAGGGTTGAACTTTGACGTACCAATGTTCATAAACTGGCCTTTAACAACTTTTGCCACAGTTGGTACCTCATGTTTCATCAGAAAATCCTTAATGTCCACTGGTTCCGTGCCCCATGCTGGCTGTGGAAGGGTTACCTCCCTAGGCACCGCCATTAAATCCGTTAATATTTTGACACAACAACAAAACTATTTCACATTCCCTTCTTTACTCCATTTTGAACATGAACTGTCACGTTTGAGCGATCACAAATGCGTTACATTATACAGCGACACAATATAGATCTCAGGTGTGTATTTACCTGCTTGTTGTTCAATGTCGTCTGCTTATTTGAATACCCGTTGGACAACTTTAACGCTGGTAATAAAATCCGGATACGCTTCATTGGTGACGCCTCGGTCTTTACCGTTGTATTATTTCGTTCATTGTCAAACCCGCCCACGGCAGCTGACTAATTGGAAACTATTCTTAAAAGATTTAAAAAGGTGTAAATTCTTTAAATTACTGTTTTCTTAATAGATATAGGTTAATTCCTCCTACATAAATGTCTTCAGCGATCTTTAATCTTTTGGAAGTGTTTCAGTCAAAAACAACATACAGATTAAGGAGATTACAAATTTTATTGAATAGAAATCAATATCTGACACAGGAAGAAACATTAATCATTGCATTTTTCCAGGCATAGCCATATATTTTCTTTCATATAACCAGGGTCCGTATATTACCTGATATAACATTAATTGTGAGACATACTTGACAGTGTTAATTAATACATTTTGTTCTGCACGGAACCTATACATTGGTACTGCCATGAAATAAATGTATGTTTTACCGTCAAAGAAAGTGAAACTATTTTATGAAACCATTCTCAAATATCATGCCGATACTGTTCAAAAGTTGCATCCGTACTTACATTAAACGAACCTAGAATATGATTTAAAGCTGCTTGCTCTCAGATTTTGGTAAAAACATAAAATTCTTTAAACTGTATGAAAATAACATATTTCAGAACATAATAGTAATATAAAAAGGTTCCAGAAATTAACATATTTTGTTGATATATAAGGACTGTATGAATACAATAGCTGCAATTTTCAGGTTAATGTTCAATGCTACAGTCAAGCCAGTGACTTGTAGACTTACGTTCGTACTTTGTAGCGTTGCTTAGCAACAGATGTTTAGACAACAAGAGAACTTTAAGCCTTATGCCACAACAACACAGTAAATACTTGAGTCTGATTAGTACTTTGTTTGGTATTTGACTTACAAAAACACGGCAACTTTGCGTGGTCCTATGACTTTGTCATATATTTGTTGTTTTTTTTCGGAATTTTTCGAAAAAATAAAACATTATAGCACCATGCCGATTTTCCATGTTATTAAACAGCACAAAAAGAAGAACAAAATTCACGATAATGTTACAGTGCGGCGTGCTGGGAACCAGCGCAACATAACTATACACGCTGTTTGTGTGAGGACCCTACACTGCTTGAACCATTGTTTACTATATCGCATTACAGGGCCGTGGTACGGCAAAACCGCTGCTTTTCAAGGATTTAATATAAATTCCCGAAACATTCATTGAAAATGGCTTTTTCATGGATACAACACAAGGCTTTCAATTGTACTGGAACGCCACCAAGGCTAAGTGGTAGCGTATGTCAGAACTAGGTTCGAATTTGTTAATAAAATAACGATTTATATCAGTTATCAAATTAATATAAAAAAACTACCACTAATAAAATACTAGTTGTTGTATTTGATTTGTTGTGACATTTGTCATTAAATATTATAAACACATTTTTAGGAATAACAGGTTAATATGTTTTCAGTTCGCACACCTGTGAATGTGGTACATGGACTATTTTTTCAAGCATGCAAAATTAATTTACAATAAAAAACAAATTAAGATTGGTACGCACGGATAATATCGTTATTATGAACGCGTAAGCAATTCTTAAATTTGTTAATAAATATGAACTTACTGGTCTTTTGAAAGCTTCCAGCAAAATGAAATGGATTACTTATAATGTAATGTAATGGGGGCTTAGGCATTAAACAGTTATAACGGTAGGGTATACAAGGTTTGAGTAAGGGTTGAACAACATAGCAGAAATGACCTTTATTTGTACCAAAAAATTCATTTTGCTATTTGAGTCGAGATGTACATGTTAGAAATATTGAGTGCAGTATTTTTTCCCCAATAATATTGCAAGAAATAAGAAAGGTTTTCTGACAACTATTTCTTATGACGAAAAAACTTGATTATGAAAGAAAGGCATAATTATGTAAACATTGTTTTAGAGTGAATATAATATAATAATTTTAATTCTATCACTAATCTGTCAGTAAATTTATTTTACTATATCAGTAAATTCAAAAAGATCCTGGGACTTTAAAATAAATCCTACGTTCTATGTTCCAAGATAAAAAAGACAGAAAGACAGCAAGATTTGTAGTCAGTGTCACAGGAAGTGGTGAATTGATAACAACAAAATCGAACTCTTGCTTTGAAATCTAATATTCATGACGTTGCTAAATGCAGAAACAATGTCCAGTTACTTACTTATAAAAGTTCTGACTTAAACTTATATTTTATTTTTGCATGTTTCTTTAATGTATTGTTTCGGTCAAACTTAGAACGACGTTGATTTCGTATTCCAAAAGTAAAATACAAGCACGTTCTACTTTTTGTTATAGTTGTATTTGTGGTTAAAAATTGTATTGTTAAACATATGATAAGCTTGAATGCACCGCACACATCGCATTTTGTACATTGTTGTTATTAAAGATTAAGGTCAGACAGCTTTGAGACTTTAATCTAAAGAAGTTATGTAAATTTTGCTAATATAACACTTTGCAAACACACATAGTACAATCTGTATATAGAAGGACTTGCAAGAGTTTTTCTGGTGCAGGTGTTACGTTTATTTTGCAGCGTTTTTTGTCATCTAAATTATCCCACACGTTTTGCCACAATAGTAAAGCATTATTTACTATACGATAAACATTTTAAAGCATTATTTACTATACTTTAAAGTTCTTACAATTTTGAAGGACAAGATAAAGTGTATTCATTTTTTTTCATCCCCACCGAAATTTAAAACCCGTATTTATGAGACATAACCATGCAGTACATTGTTAAGTAGCGAAGTAAATTACATTTTAACACGAAAATAAAACAGTGCATATATCCGTCTGCGTTTTTTAAAGTTTGTTTTGTAGAATTTTAGGATACATAATGTTTATGTATCAGTTACACCAACATTGTTATAGAGATTTTATGATACTTTTAACACTAACATCGCAAATTCACATCGAATAGTGCAGATGTCCTAGAGTCCTCTAGCGATGATAAATCACAAAAAAATGCTTTCATGCAAACTGCTATAAACACAAGATTCCATTTATAAATACATCTATTATAGTTTTAAAGACAGTTGCAATGTAGAAATGAGCGTTTTGTATTGTCTGTAATTAACATTTATTGATATGGCATTAGGACTGTGTCCTCTACTGCATTCAAGGTACAATAAACTCCGTATATAACGAACCTGGATATAGCGAAACCAAGGATATAAGGAACACATTACTCTACCCGAGAATTTTTCTTTCTTTATTTCATATGAAAGGTTACATGAATATAACAAACTCCGGATATAAGGAACAACTTTAAACGTTCCCCAAGAGTTCGTTAAACTGTATTTTATACCTTCTTGACAAGAGCTGTGCAGCCTTAACTTAGTAGACAGATTGAATGCCTTGTTTGAATGGCGCCATATCTATGACCGACAGACATTGCCAAGAAATTACCATGGTAAATGATGATATTAACGAGTGGTTAAAATCGATAGGAATAATTTAGAGATCTACAAAACACGCCTATCGAGTTTGAGAATCCTAGACCCAAACGATCTTCAGTTATTAATCTTTAACCGTTTTTCAGCATAAGGTAACTGCGACCATGACCTTTTACCTCCCGATCTGGAAATCGACAGTTGTCATCTACTGGTCTAACAAACATGTATACCGAGATTGGGGATCCTAAGCCTAACTAAATATTGATCGGAAACAATTTTTAGACCAAAGGTGACAACATCCTTGACCTTGGACCTGATGACCTGAAAAAATAGGGGTCATCTAATGGTCATGACCAACCTCCTTAATGAAACTGAGCAACATACTTTGTCATACTTTAAACACTTTTAAAACCTTAAAAACATCTGTACAATATATATCTGACAGATGCAAACGAAAACATACATTTTAATCACTAAATTTTCTTCTAGTAAAGTTATGCTATCTTATAACGCAAATGGTACGCCGTTATATGGTCTACGAAAATCTGATTAAAGCTTAGAGACATTTCAAGTTTATATGTAAAACCAGTGCCGTAAATAGAAGAATCGTGACAGTTTTGTGAAATATGCGATAAGATTTGACTTTATATAAAACTTCTCAAACTAGCTTATTTTGCTCAGTTTGAAAAGACAGACACAATGATCCGTACTATCATCATAAGCATTTGCTGCGTTGCTTACGTCACGGTAAATACATTGCAGTTTTCTTCCTTTTTTCTTGTACTGTATTTGAAAATTTGGACGCAAAGATTCGATTAGAATATCTCATTTTACACGTTTCATTTTCCATGTTATTTATAACTTTAAAAGCCCAGCTTTTTAAGCATACAGTTAAGTTATGCACAGACAAGCCATTGCAGAAGTTTCGTATTGTGGTTTTGCACAGGGTACTATGGAGGTAGATTTCTGCCATGTCGTTTTGTCACGAAACAACGAAAAATACATTTTTGTCGTGTGCTCGTGTTGGTGACCCTGTTAACAAGAAACAACGATATTAACAAGAAACAACGACAGCAAAAAAACAACGACAACACGACAATAGAAGGGCGAATCAACGAAATTGAATGGGTTCCAGTACGACAATACAGGGCGAAAACACGACAAATAGTTATGTCGTGTTGTCACGCGCTGACCTTTCGTTGTTTCGCTCGTTGTTTCGCCCGTTTCGTGTCGTTGTCTCATGTGGACGAGGGCGTCAACGCGACAAAGTAAGCAAAATAATGACAAACAATTTAAAACAATGGCAAAACAAAACGAGACTCTAATAAAACGACAAGACGACATGGCAGAAATCAGCCGCCATAGGGTATTGTAAATAGCTATACATTGTTGTGGAGAATATATTATGGAAGCCTTGGAGGGCCACTTTTGAGTTTCGACTTGCGGGTGTTTTTTTACTTTTGACTTATGACTTTTGTACGCCGTACTTTTGACTTATGACTAGAACTACTGTATTGCCTCTTTGGCGTTTTTATTAAAACAATATAAACACGTCAACACTCAATAAATACAATTTCTATTTAAAAGATTTTAATAAAATCAATTATATATATATAAAAGTTACATCATTTGTGTCAATAGTAACAAAATAAAACGTGTTTTAACACGCTTTTTGTTTTGACTTTTGACTTATTACTTATGATTTATGACTTATTACTTTTGACTTTTGACTTTTGACTTATTACTTTTGACTTTTGACTTATTACTTATCACTTTTGACTTATTACTTATCACTTTTGACTTTTGACTTATTACTTATCACTTATGAAAAAAGAAACCCTAATCCTAACCCTAACCCTAACCCTAACCCTATACACGGTCCTCACTGAGGACCTCCAGCGGCAGGTTCAGGTAATACTAGGAACCTGCTACTGAGGACCCAACAATATAACAATATACTTATACATATTACAGCACTTTAATTTCCTTCGGTATACCTTGTGATATTAACATATAGATACATAAAAACAAAAAGCAATTTATAAAAATGTTACCATAGCAACAAAAAAAATTCAATTTTTTTTACAGTTCCTTCATAGTTGGCTTGACGCCTGGGGGGCCAGTCCCCCAACCCCCCGCTTAAAGAAAATTCTCAATTGTATATTATCATTGTTAAAAGAAGGTCTCATGGTAGATAAGAAATATGTTGCTTTATGTACATTATGCTTAATGAGCTAGCTTCTTTAAATAAAGAGATTATTATTATTATTATTATTATTAAAGAAAGAGGACACCCACAAGGCCTCCCGAGCCGAGAGTTGCGTCGCCGCTCACTGCGGAGGCTCCCAAGGTCGCCTCCTGACGCGCCGTCACGGCTCATTGATACTAAAATAAATGACAAAGACAAAAGTAACTTAGTTCATTTATTTACAGCAAACAAGTTTACAGTGCTACGCACAAACATCATTTTAAAACCTTAATACAGGTTCGAATCCCAGTTTATATTGTCACAGCAGATCATTATGCTTTTTATGCAGTACCATTCCTCTTAAAGTGTCTGAAAGTAGCAGTCATAAGTCAAAAGTCAAAAGTTGAAAGTCATAACTTAAAAGTCAAAAACACCCGTAAGTCGAAACTCAAAAGTGGCCCTCCAAGGCTTCCATAATATATGACATTTTTGTCCTGCGATCTGAGTTTTTTTCCTCGGTAGTTTTGTTTCTGTTTTGATGAAGCATACTTTTTTTTAACAAGTTTGAAGATTGTTTTATTTTCCATTTATAAAACAAGAATTATTAACCATTACAAATTATTTCCTTCAAACCTACTGGTTTTTCTTTAATTTTTGAAACGGAGCTCTGACAATGTTTTGTACTTCGTTGGAAATAGTATGATATATCAACACATTGAAAACATATATTGTAGCAGGCAAAAGAGGTATTTGGTCACTATTTGTTTTTTGTTCTTTTTTTTGCTGAATCCAAGTCATTAAGTCAAAGGAAATAATGACCGTTTTTCTTCAACTACATCATAAAATTCAAGATAGGACCTTGCGATTATTTTGATTACGGAAGTTTATTCACCGTGGTCCCGCTCGCAACCAGGTTAATAGATTTGGGAACCAGAATTAACTTCCGCAAACCCCGAAATGGCAAATGTATTACTTTATACTTTATTTGGTAATGAAAATACTTTCTCTGTAATCAAGTCTATGTGACTGATTGACGTGTATATCTTTCCAGGCGGCTACGACTACGACGCATAAGCCACACCATACGCATGCGCACCATTCCCGTCCAACACTTGAACCAACCGAACACGACACATTTAAATTTGTCTACGAACCACATTCAGTGAGCTAGTTAACTTTATGCCTTGATATATCTATCATGTATTTATGACTATTTAGTTAACTTCCAGATGCAAATTATTCCATTTCAGTACTTATTTTGCCTCTGTGGGTACAGTACGCTTCCCAGGACATCAACTCGAATGCGCATGCGCATTCCCGGTTGATATCTTTGTATTAACCAAAAGGACCAGTAATTGAGGAAATGGATGTCATTCGTGATAATGATCATTCCGTGGATTGTCACAGCGACTTTTCAAAAGGTTTTCGACATAGATGGAACTATTTCTGGCTTAAAAGCTAGGAATAGTGAAAAGGCTTTTGTGTCTTTCCTTTTGGTGCACGTACAACTTGTGATTGATAAGATGTGGTATAAAAGAACCGATTAAGTTGCGAACTAGACCATTTTGTATTAACCGTGTTCAACATACGTTCAATTCTTATTGGCAAATTTCTCAAAAAACACGAAGAAACGAATACCGAGAACGTATGAGAACAAAACAGTTCGCACAAAAATGTACAGTCTGTAGGTTTGCCTGCAAAGCAAATATTTAACGCATTTTACTATGTATTTATCACGATCGTGGTTGAACTAAACCGTAATGCTGAACACAATTTTTGAAAAGGCATTTAAAGCACTTTGAATAATTTGGTTTGTGTCGTCTACAAATTGTCCTTTTGTTCACAGACCGGTACGTCTATTTTATCGTTTCGTATAAGAACTTATACTGCCTTTTTGATTGTTTAAACATGTAGTGTTATAACTATAACCTTTTAGCACAAGATGGTGTTAGTGTCCGGACATAATTGTTACGTCTTCTCGCTGACAGACGCTGAGAGGCTCTCTGTACATACAGATGCCGGAATAAAGGCATTAGAGGTAATGCTTTTCTGAGATGTCACTACAAAAATGAATTTATAACACAAACATTTCAATATTTGGTTAAAGGGAGACAACCAGTACACAAAATTAAATACATCCAAGAGTTACCGATATCATCTCAACTGTAAGAAAAAACTTTATAATATTGCCATGTTTTTTTTTCTTGTATTATATGTAGTTTTTCATAATATTTGGTCAGAAATGCTTTTTTATATGCAGACTATATATCCAGGCTTAAAAATAGCAGTAGATGTATCAATTCAGTTATTCTGTAAAAAGAGATCTTTTACAATTTATTTTCAGTGATTTCGATGTTTTGGTCTGTATGTCGTTTTCATTTTATCCAAACATTATTTCTCGAAAAAATCAAACAATACAAGAGTATCTTCAATCTATGTTGCAAAACAAAGAAAGAAAAACGAATGGCGGGTTGGATTAGCATAATATAGGCCGAAAGTAGTTGACCCTTTAGAGAAACACTGGACATGCTTGAGGCAGAAGCAGTCCTTTAACTCATTGTGATTTTACGTCCGCATCAACACTACATAAACTGGTTCAATCGGATAGTCGTTGTCGGGAAGGACCAGTACTAGACTCCCGAAAGAAACTGTCAATATTTTCAACCAATGACACATTAAATGAGTACATGTACAAGTCAGCGACCTTATCCATTTAGCAGATGTAGTGCAACACGACTCGTTTAGCGTGCGAAGATTTTTCTGACATTGTTAGAATTACATGAAACGACTGGTATGCAAACATCTTCATCCTTTGTGTATAAAAGTTTTAGTCTTTGGCTAGATCTGTTACTTTGCATCGACAATATATTAATGTTTTCAGTTTAAACTACTGAATGCCCTCGCTTCAAATGCCGTCGTCACAACAACAAAAGACCAGCTGAATGCTAAGGCAGCCCATGTTTGCGGTGGACATACAACTGCATATTATACTGAAGCTAGCCCATAGTTATTTTAACTTGAACTACGACAGACTTATTAAAACTTGAAATAAAAGTGTTTTCTATTTTGTACAAAAATTTGTCATGATTCCTGGGTGCATGTTCCTAGAGAAAACAAATGTTTATATAATATATAACCTAGTCTGCTACCTAGCTTACCGAAAACAAAGTAACAGGGGCAGATAATACAAACAATATATATAGATGACTGTGTATCACTTCACAGTACGAGTTTCTACAACCGTCATGAAAATCTGACGAATGCTTATGAAGCATCTTAGTTCTAAAATCTGTCTTCAAAAGAAGTAAAAAATAGCTTTAAGCGCATGAAGCATGTCCTGGCAGTACTCTTCAGTCAGCTGAAGGCAGTCAGTATGTAGAAGAAGCCGATCCCTTCCTAGAACCTTCAATTGATTTCGTGAAAGGACTTAAATTCTTAGTCAAAATAATCCATAAGAGAACAAACTGTAGACAGTAGCTGATGAAATGCAGAACAATGATTTCAGTGAGTGCGCATGGTTTGTACTCGACCTTGACATCATCTTTACAATAACAAGTGCTTGTAGAAATGTAATGTTAATAGCGAGTGTTTGTAGCATTAGAATGTCAATAGCAAGTGCTTGTAGCATTGGAATGTCAATAGCAAGTGCTTGTAGAAATGGAATGTCAATAGCAAGTGCATGTAGAATTGGAATGTCAATAGCAAGTGCTTGTAGAAATGGAATGTCAGTAGTAAGTGCTTGTAGAATGGGAATGTCAATAGGAAGTGCTTGTAGAATTGGGATGTCAATAGCAAGTGCATGTAGAATTGGAATGTCAATAGTAAGAGCTTGTAGAATGGGAATGTCAATAGGAAGTGCTTGCAGAATTTGAATGTCAATAGCAAGTGCTTGTAGAATGGGAATGTCAATAGGAAGTGCTTGTAGAATTGGGATGTCAATAGCAAGTGCATGTAGAATTGGAATGTCAATAGTAAGTGCTTGTAGAATGGGAATGTCAATAGGAAGTGCTTGTAGAATTTGAATGTCAATAGCAAGTGCTTGTAGAATTGGAATGTCAATTGCAAGTGCTTGTAGAAATGGAATGTCAATAGCAAGAGCATGTAGAATTTGAATGTCAATAGCAAGTGCTTGTAGAATTGGAATGTCAATAGTAAATGCTTTTAGAATGGGAATGTCAATAGGAAGTGCTTGTAGAATTGGAATGTCAATAGCAATTAATAAGACGTCATAAAACGGACAGATTCTCGGAACAAACATAAACTCCTGATGTCCAACGCTGATTTTACCGATAATGACTAGAATGTATAGCTTAAACTTTTAGCTCGCAAATATTATATTATTTATGGTTTTAGTTTGACACCAGTTATATGGAGTGTCTCTTAAATAACATATAAATGCAAGTCTGAAAATTTTGCCTCTTGGTCTGATGTGTTTATCTTATCCTAGAGCTCTAGATCCTTGGTATATGTTTCTTACCATTTCAAAAATGGTTGTTATCAAGGGATATTACCACATAATTTTGCGAAAGGCATTAATCGTTGATTTATACTCCTAGAAATATGAACAGTGACATATTTAAAACCAAAATATATGAATCAGTACATGTATTACAGTTTAATTTTCGTTGAAAATAGAGAAAGTTTGTTAAAGTAGTTTGACTATCGTAGTTAAAATTTGAAAATTCACACTTTCAGTTATATACTCTCATACTAGAGTATTTTAATTTCTATCAGATAATGAGAGTAAAATCAAGAATAACTAATTTCTTACATTCATAAAAAGCGGTTACTGTGTATTAAGCTTCATTCACGACCATAATTCAATATAGCCATTTTGTAGGGTAAATTTACATACATTCAATATTTTAGCTTTTAAAATTAAACTTGCCTAAAAAATGTATGCAAAACATGCTATTTATGGTAAAATAAGTATTTGCAATTTTTGTTCACCTAGAAAAGAATGGTTTCTTCTAAATTTATTGTTCGATGAACGAACTCATGGCATAGTTTCTCAATTTGTGTCAGAGGTTTTCATTGGTCAATACTGTCCATCTTGTTAGATGCCGAATCAAATGACTTGATACAACTAGTCACATTCCCATGATTCAATTTATTGAGCATTCTTTTTGCCACCGTCAAATAATTATATTATGAACACTGAATGAACATTTTGGATTTTTCAATCGATATTACGAAACAATACCCATATTGTGTATGTTTTGCACAAAATAGTACAATATAAGATCTTCCACTCTGAGAATACAGTCAAGCAATTTTAAATCCAACCTTTCTGTAAGGTATAGTTTCACTAACATGTAATGCATATCTACCGATAAAAGAAATAACTGATTGGAGGTAATGTTACTTCGAAGAAAGTAACAAACTGTGCAAGGGCTATGATCTGGTTATCAGAGGGCTTTCGGAGACACGCTGCTACATCTGGAGTGTTCAGTACAGAAACATTTTAGGATCGTTTAAACAAAATCGTCTGGCATTATTTTGAAATATTCCAAGAAACACTGAAATAGTATGAAAAGATGACCGTGTAAGCATCACTTCAACAACAATCCAGTACGATTTTCTACAACCGTCATGAAAATGTGTCGAATGCTTGTAAAAACTTATGAAGCATCTTAGTTCTAAAATCTTTTGTAGTAGCCGACTTATTTCCCGCCAAGTTTCTTACGGAAACGTCGGAGTACAGAAAACGGATTGTCCCGTGCTGGTAACAATGGAGACCAGCATAACAAGTCTCAAAATAAGAAACTATTGGTTGGTAATATAGAATACTTGAGCATAGGCTATATAATTGGAAAACTTTCCCTTGTTCGAGGAGCAGCGAGTATTCGTAGACATCGCATACGCAAATTCGATCTTCGAACCTCATCATTCATTGCTAAGTCGTACCGGGGTAGATATAGTTAAATTATCATCAGTTACTGTAGGAATTATATCAAATGGACAGGTAATTGAAAGCCTACTGTTTTTCTCGAATGAAAGCTGTTTTCAGTTATCTCCATCATTGTCTCATTTTCTAATACCTGTATGTAGCAAGTAAACTTAGAAAAATCCCACTATACGATCTCGGGGCGCAGCCTAGACGGGATTCGAACTATTGTCTCATAAATATTTCATAGTAAAACACCATTTATCACACTTTATTCAATAAAATTGATAGAAATAGCTGTAAGCACGTAGCATGCCTTGTCAATAGTCTTTAGACAGCCGAAGACAGTCAATATCCTTTGAACAAACCGTATACGCGGGTTAAGACAGGTTTGGCCTTCCATAGAAGTGACAGTTACCGTATTGAACACGTTTTGTCTGTATGAATTTAAAGGCTATGCCGACAGCTGCTGAATGTTGAAAACTCGGACGTCTGAGGCAAATGCTGACACTTTAAGACAACTTTGAAAATGACCCTGGACACAATTTTACCAGGTTTGAAAATTTTCGTTTTACCAACGTTCGCGTACAGGCCCCTGTGGGATAGTGTTTTTGAGCGTGTGCAAATATTTTTTCATAGACATATAGCAGACATGTTGTACTCAAACCTAGGTATATTGACATCTTATGAGAACGCTTAAACTTGATCGACCTCTCGTTAGCAAAAAAAAAAAAAAAAGTCCATGTGCAGGTTAGCAGACAGGGTGACCCCTGCGCGTGACCTCTGTAGGTGGGCCAATGGAAATTTTACTTTCATGTTACAGCTCAATCTATTTGCTGACGTATACAACACGCGCAGTAAACCGAAAGTAGCATAACGTGATGTACAGTGTGCATGTCTGTCGAGTATGCCGGCTGTGCAAAGGATATGTAGGAGAAGATGATCCCCTCTTAGATCCATCAGTTTATAACGTGCATGGACTTAAATTCTTAATTTAAATATTTCCGCTAACAAGACCGAAACTGGTCATTATCTGGCAAAATGCAGTACATTTATCGTAGTTATTACGTATTGTTTGTACGCGGCCAGTTATTACGTGTGGTTTTTACTCGACCAGTTAGATTATGTATGGTTTGTACTCGACATGGCATTACAATAGCTAGAATGTGTATGCATGTACTTGTAGATGTCATGGCACAAACCTTTGTCTAAATAAGACGCTTAGTCTTGACGCATACATATTCTTTGTAAGCCATAAAACAGTCAGGTTCTCGGAACAAACATAAATGTAAAAAAAAGATGCTGTTACACTTACTTAGTTTTGGCTGATGTCAGTTCATTAGCTCCCGTGCTGTATCTTATAAAGGTGACATTTTTTACACTATATTTATTCAATTTATAAACAGGGGCGTAGCTTGAAAAAAATGGAAGTGTAGGCACTCCCCCGAGTGGGCCAGGGGCTATCTGCATATGAAAGGAGTGTCACCAAAGGAAATCCATGAAGGTGTGAACAATGCACCTAGTGATGATTGTCCTTCATATTCAGTTGTAAAGAAATAGGCTGCTGAATTCATATGGTAATGATTAGCGTATTGTTGATACTATATATAGTCCCTCCAGTTCATTTTTTCTGATGTCTTTCACATGAACAAACTTTTGACAAGATAGGTTCTGTGAATGATAATGCCAGACAAACAATTGAGTAGGCTGAATCTTTCCAAAGAGCTTTTGAGACGTTTTCAGCGAAACCCGGAAAAGGTCTCGTGAGAGTTGTGACGCAGGATGTGAAATGGGTCCAACGTTCAAAGTGGAAACATCTTAGGGGCCTAAGATTCTTACACGTGTATTTGAAAGTCGGGTTGAACTATACACGTCCGTATGCGTGCATCAATGAATTTCAAAGTCTGCCAACTTTGAGTCGACTTTAAATAAATGAATTGAATTGAGTTGATTAAATCTTGACTGACTGTTCAAAAGCCACTCATTAAGCTACGGATGATATCTTCGTTATCAGACTAAAATTAACCAAAAAACATGCGTGAAATCGCGATTTGACCTAACTGAAAATGTTTGGCAATAGTTATTTATTTGACAAAGAACCTCGGTGAACCATGCAAGTATGATGTTCTCTGTGTATTTCACAAACTATAAGTTGGTGAGAAACTTTTGACTAAAAGGAATTAATCGTGCGAATAAAATTCAAATTTGCGTACCAGGATATCTTATTGGCGCCGCCGATGACGGCGGTGGCCTATTATGGAATACTTTTTCCGGAAGTACATGCTAGGAGCGGTTATTAGAATGCGAAGAAAAATGGTTTTAACTGTATGCCAAAATAATACGCAATAGACATTAAAATATTGATTATACACATTTCCTTCATTAAAACGTAATTGTTTAATTGTAATGTTCCTTTTCATATCTTTTAGAAAAAATACGAAAACGTAAAACAACTTCTCCCTTATCGGTTTTGCAAAAGGAAGTGTCTAGAGAACCGGAATCGGTTCCCTAGACAGCGACCTTAGCGAACCGGAATTAATATTCGGACGAATTATTTGGCGTGTTGTTATCGGCACGTTTATTGATACAGCTATATAAACAATGCATATGTTGATTATTATTGTTATCATTAAATATGTAATTCGGAAGAGGAATATTTAGAGATCCTTCCTAAAATTATGACATGAAAGACTTAACGCAGTATTAGTATTAGAGATAACAGAATGACGAAGGAGAGCGTTTAGTTATAACATAATGAATAGCATTGAAACAGAAAGCACAATTTTTCTGTAAATGTTTTTGATTTTATGTAATATATGCTAGAGAGAAATAATTAAACCTAAATATACATAAGCATTTGCTTTCGTTTTCATTATGTCACATCCAGGCTACACCACGAGGAGCTCTGATCATGGCCCGTCGACCCTATTAAGAGTCAGTTTAGCCCTGAAAAGGACTGTTTTCAGAGCCTCTGGTCCAGGAAGGCATGACTGATGCTGTCGGTGAACTTAAAGTCAACATCTCTTCTAACCACACCATCACGTCTGTCTATAACGTCATTGTTCATTAACTCTGGACCATGTGACCATATTTTGTCAAGTGGGAGTTTCAAAAAGGTCTTGTTAAGACGTCTGCATAACTTGTATCGACGTTGATGACAATGGAAGAGGCTCTCAAATACGACGTGCTGAACACCACAGCTGCGGAATTCATTTCTTATATCAAGTAGGGCATGGAGTAACTGATGATTGTTAAATTTTTCTATATCATTTTTACCTATCTGTATGAAGACTGTATGAAGACTATGTCAAACTTCGCCAGCTTCCACCTGCGTAACTTCTGCAACAACCCGGCGACTATTAATCCTCCTGTCCCATGTGCTTCACCGCGAAATGGTAGATCATTGTGTAGACTACCATTCCGCCAGCGTACACATAGACATCATATTAAAACCGGAAGTGCGGAAGGCGAAGGAGATCAATTCGACAATCGACACATTGAAAACTAATGCAAATAAACTGATAATCCCACATTTTTCTTGTTTAAATGGAAGTTTTCACTTTATAATTATTAAATAATCTATTTTCTTATCACAATTACCTATAATATATGCAGGAAAACAATTCCGGTTCGCTAGTGTATAGACTGATATAGGCTAGAGAACCGATTCCGGTTCGCTAAGGTCGCTGTCTAGGGAACCGGTTCCGGTTCTCTAGACACTGCCTTTGCAAAATTATAATATGAGCTTATTTTTTACCACGTGCTTTAAAGTCAGTCTCCGTGGTGTAGTGGGTAAGCTGATGACCGTCTAATCTTACGAGTGGAGTTCGGATCCCGGTCACACCCAATTTTTTAAAATAATTTTTCTTCCGTTTTTTTCAGCTTTAAAACCACCATGATTTTAAATGTTTTCTGCAAATATTCATAAAAATTTTCATTCAAATCAAACTAATAATGCTTGCTTATCAAAAAGCTTATTTTAGCTATATAACGCCACACATGTACAAAACTATTTTCGGCGCCCTTTGATGCTTTGCATCAATGGTATTCTTGTTGATACAATATCATGCATTTGCAGATAGAAACATTTGCCAAATTGAAGACGAATGTGGTTATCATTATAATTAATCCGGATATGTATGAAATAAAAATGCATTATTTTCTTGAAATTTGCATACGGCGTACTTTCGCCTACATCACCGTCCTAAAATAGCACAATCTGAACAGTTTCATCTCTGCCCGGGAATGATCAATCCATCATTACTCAAAACATTTGACAGGACCAAAAAATGGCTAAAATTTACATATTTTACGCAGATAAACGGCAAAAAATAAATATGTTTCAAGTTATAGAGAAGTAATAAAGTATCATCACGCCTTGAGTGCCAGATCTTTACATTCAAGTCCTAAAACTGGGTTTTAATGAATAGTGCAAAGTATATAAACATTTCATTTTCATAATAAAGCGTAACTCCCTGTCATTACATAAAATGGACAATTAAATCGAAAGCGGACCACTTGAAGTCTATAAAGCCTCAAACTGCAATTGTAATGCACGTTTTAACTGTTTACACGCATTTTTTCTTTACGTATGTTAAAGAAAATACGTAGATCACCTATAACATATTAGTAGTAGAGACTATAATATATCGCATACGCCACCGTGCACGGTATACCTCTGTTGTTTTAATAGCTTCAGAAATATCCGAAACGTATCAAAATTTGCACATATGGAATTGGTTTAACATATGATATCCTTTATCAGACATTTTTGCTATAAATATTTTAAAGAATGGAAACAGGAAGTATGTATTTTGCAAAAAAGTAAAATATAGGTATTTTGCTATAAACAAATTTCTGATATTTTAACAGAACTGGAAACTGTATCATAACAAGAAATATGCCCATAAATTTTGATACAGTAGTGATAGTTAGCAACATTTAAATACATTCACAAATAGAAAATGCGATACTTGTAAGCACTTGTGTGTGACAGGTATTTTTCAAAAGCACGGCGGCCATCTCGGTGGCCATCTAGGACAGGTACTTTTGGGAACTTTGTGTTATGGATACTACACACTTTTGACTTTCAGAAAACAGAAGTTTCATTTCTGTATGAATTTTGTCCGGGTTCAGCATATTTTGAGGTTCATAAGTCTTGACTATAAAGAATTTAAAGGTAATGGAATACTGTATAATTTTATGCACATATTCGTTTCCAGACTATAACTTTGTTATACATTGAAGGATTTAGAAATAACGTTCAGCACATCAAGACGACGTGCCGCGTTAAAACGTGCATTACAAGTAAAACATATTTTTCGCGGTCTAGAAATATAGATCTAACAGGAAATAAACTTTGAACATGCAGACAATGTTTAGAGTAGTAAGATGATTGTATGTTTTATAAATCGTGAAAATCTGTGTAATTTCAATCCGACTATGTTTCAGATGAAAGAGAAATGCGTCACGAATTTCGTCAAAAGCAGAGCAAAAACTAGAACTGCCAATTCCAGGGGATCATGAATGGTCGTATCTTATATTAACAAATTGAATTCAAGATCTAAAAAAACTTGTATTGAACGAAGTCCTACTCCCGGTTGCTTTTGCAACTGTATCTCATCGAACTAGTTCTTAAAACCATTGATTTTGTCAATAAAGTAAAATTACAATAACGAAATAGTTCGCTATTGTACAGGTCCACAATATTGGTCAGATCCATATACCCCCAACCCCCATCATTTTTATTTGCATATTTGGCATTTTATATATTTTTTATTTTGGGGGGAAAAGTGTAGGCACGTGCCTACAGTGCCTATAGGAAGCTACGCCCCTGATAAACTGTGACAGTAACGTACTTGATATATATGTACACAAAAGTTAACAACTATTGCCATGCGTACAATAGAAAATTAAATCCTCTAAAATTGCCAGTGTATTAGATTTTTCTGTTGCATCACTCAGCTTATCCTAAACGAAGAGTATCAGCAGCTATTGTCCATTTGAACAAAATTGGCAACTAACTAGTACCTATAGACACTACATAACGATCGGTATAAGAACTTGATAGTGGACACTGGACAATATTGGACCACGAGCTATTGTTGTCCTATGGTCCAAAGCTAACAGGTTCATTCATTACTGGAAATATGATTTCTCCAAATGAAAACATAGCGTATATTTTCTCGAGAGACACTTGAGAAGCCAATTATCACTTAATCAATAGTTGTTAATGCATGTTTAAACTTTAATGACTTTTCTTGGGTTTCCTAGACTTTTTTACTAGAGTTGCTCAAAATGGTCTCAATTGACCGTTTCATTGACTGGAGCTGATCTCGCTGGAACTGCTGTCACTGGGGCTGCTCTTGCTGAAACTGCTGTCACCGGAGCTGATATCGCTGGAACTGCTGTCACTAGAGCTGGTCTCGCTATAACTGCTGTCACTGGGGCTGCTCTTGCTGAAACTGCTGTCACTGGAGCTGCTCGCACTGGAAATAACAATCCTCATTCCGTTACATGGTTGATCGGAGCTCCACCAGCTTCGAAAAATGGCATCGGACGTTGTCTTTTTGGGACTACTGTCACCAGTGTCCAAATAAACTCTCTCTACATCAGTTTTTTGTATCGTAGAACCTCTCGAAGCTAATCTCGCTGCAACTACTGGAACATAAGCTCCTCTCGCTGCAACTCACAGAATAATGTTAATTAGGATCAAATTTTGAAGGTAGATATTAGAACTTCAGAAAGTCGGAAAAAAGTCTTTGTAACCCAAGTAATTGATGCTTAATTAACAATTAGCGTAAAATAGGAACTGTTCCCGCGTCCAGGAAACAAATAGTGTCAAATATGTGTATAAGTGTTTTCAAAATAATTTTTGATGATAATAAAAGTAAAATTAACACATGATCAGAAAATTAAAACTTGGCTCGATTGTTAACAAAAATGTGTCTATGATCCAAAAAGATTTGTTTTATGGTACAAAGCCAGATTTTAAAAATACAGACAAACAAATTTAAGTTTACTGGTGGTCAAAACAAATGGCGTGTTGCGTATATATCTAGGCGATGAAAACGACAATTGTCAGATTATTTAACTACTTTCATCAGTATTTAACTATATAAATAAAGTTTTGAATGTTTTTTGTAGCTCAAACTTTTTAAAAGTTCTTTTGTATTGTTATTAAAAATTTCTACGCTTAAAACGAAATATTCTACTTTTTTCTTTGTGATATCAAAATACAATGTTTAAATGCAGCTATACTAAGCAAAGTTGGACTTAAAAGTAAGAACCACATATGAAACTATTAAAACATTTATTGAGTAAGGAGAAGAATTGAAGACAATTTAGTACTTACCCGTTACAACGAAATAAATCGCGCAAATAACGAAAACGGCAACTTTGAGATCCATCTTTCTTACCTATCCCGACAATATGACAATCTGTTGTGCGGTTATTTATTGTTTCCACGAACCAGACAATCTCGTGACCGAATGTCTGTCGCAGCAGTTTAATCAATTTGTATATTCCAGCTGCAGTATTATGAGGGAAGCTTCAAAAGTTATGGTGTTTAAGAATAAAAGGCAAATTTTTGTATCTGATTACAAAACTTTCATCTCATCATTGTAGTAGTATCAAGCTTACATCTGAATTCGAAGGTCAGATGAAGACTTTCTAACGCTACAAACTGCAAATGTTTTTGTGGCTGTGAATGGAGTTAAAAAATAATCGAAGTTGGAGCTATACTGTCAGTCATTTAGGAGCAACCGCTACACCAATACTTAGATGTTTTATTTCAATAGCACTTACACTCAGTTCCAAAAGAAAGTGTGCACTTCTTAATTTCAAATATTTCAATATTTAGCAGACGTATCGGCTTCAATTTTCGCACACTATATCTCATGTGTATTTGTCATCGATTGATTGCAAAATCTAAAAAGTTCGCCATATTGTTCGTAAACAGATCTCAATTTTGGTACCAAATATATAGGCTTTCAGAAAAGTAGTCGATGAAAAATCACAGAAAACAAAGTGCACACTTTCTTTTGGAACTGAGTATATTTTCCTGAACAGCTATGTTTAAAGTACGATTAGGGTGCCTATAACATTTTCTGTCTATTGTGACCTCTTTCTAGAATCTTTGACTTCCGATTTGATTATTTTAGCTATATACACCGAAAGGCTTAAATAAAGCAACACTTGGAAAAACATCTGTTAAACTTTTTTATTAAATAATATTAAATGAAAACTTTTTTAATATAGATATTTAACATAGTATCACTGTTGTGTCAAAATTTAACAGTAATCCAACCATGATAAACACAAATTTCTTTGCTGCGAAATGTATCACTATACAAGTCCAAAATCACAAAGAATCATTTTGGTATAGCCACCGTTAGCATGAATGCAGGCCACTTGTAAAGTGATACATTTTGAAGCAATGGAATTTACAGAGGTTTTTTCCAAGTGTTGCGTTATTTAAGTCTTTTGTTGTCTCTTAACCTTGATCTTAGCAGAACATTGCCTTGTTCAGCTTTGATGAGCATTGCTTTTTTCATACTTTTGTTCTAAAACACACCTGCCCTTCAAAAGTATTTTTTATCTATATTGATTGAAAGCCAGGCAATATTTTGAAATTTACATATTAAATTTCTTATAGAAATGTAGGGGGGGGGTGGTGCGGCCCGTTTGAAATCACATTTCAACGGCTGCTTTAGTTGACCTCTGAAAAAAAATTTAGGTTGGGCATATTGGGCTGTACTTGCCCCACTATTCCTATAGTGTGCTCAATTTTCAGAAGGGTAATTTCACCAAGAAATCAGGTCAAGGAACCGAACTTGCCCCGCAAAGGGCAAGTTTGGCCACCCCACTGGGTAAGTTCGGCCCGCAGAGACGTTATTGTACAAAGTTTGTATATCGTGGAACTAATCTGTAAACTGAAAAATCAAAACATATATATAATTAAAACATCATATAATTTCATTTCTTTGAACATCAGCGTGTAAGTTTACCCACCATTTGTATTTATATTAACATTGAATTTAAACAATTAAACCTAGTCCCGAAGTCTAAAAATCTACTAGACGTTAAAAAGCTGCTAAGAAAACTTTTACTGATAGATCTGCATCTGAACAAATAATTAATGTAATAAAAAGAGAAATAAAAACAACTAGAACTCACTGAAGGTGATGAATACGCCCGAGCACCCCAGACACAGTAATGAAATTTATGTAAATTGATGCTTTGATTATTGGAACAGCACAACTTGCGGCTTCTGTGAAGATATAATTAAATTCTGACCAGTGGTTTTGGGTTTAAAAGCACAAGATTAACATCCAAGCCCCTATGATTTTGACCTAGTGACCTGGAACATTGACCATGCACAACTAGGCATGGGCTTATCACATCTGTGAAGATCATTAAATTCTGAGCAGGGTTTGGGATTGCGTCCACAAGATTTTCTATCTCAAGCCCCTCTGATCTTGACCTTTGACCCACTGACCCGAAAAATAGACAATGCACAACTAGGCATGTACTTACACTTTGTGAAGATCATTAAATTCGGACCAGAGGTTTGGTAATTTAGCGACAACAAGATTTTACTATTTCGAGCCCCTGTGACATTGACCTTTGAACTAGTGACCCGAAACATAGACCATGCACAACTAGGCATTGTATTTATCACTTTTGTGAAGTATCATTAAATTATGATCAGGGGTTTTGGAGATTTAGCGTCCTGAATATTTTACTATCCCGAGTCGCTGTGACCTTGACCGTTGACCTAGTGACCCGGAACATAGACCATGCACAACTAAGTATTGTACTTACGGGTATTACTTGTCTGAAGTATCATTAAATTCTGACCAGGGGTTTTGGAGATTTAGCGTCCACAAGATTCCGTCTACAGACAGACAGACGGTCAGACGGACGGTCCATTATTTTAGGTTTAATGGCTGAAAGCCAAGGGGCTGTTAAGTGAGTGCCTTTTTTCCCAAGTTATAGGGTCACGAGTGTCCCCTATTCTTCACCCTGGCAACCAAAAAGCCCCTTGTGCCCCCCCCCCCCACCTAGACATAGACATTTTGAATAGATTTAGTTACCTCCCTGAGCCCCCTGACACCATTTCAGCAAAATAGCTTGGGAGTCAAGGCCCCTTAACTAAGAATAGCTCCCTATTAGCTTGTGGGCTACTAAAACGGCGTATTAACCCCTATTTTAGCCACATGGACGGACAGACAAGTTGAATCCAGTATACCCCCTTGCACTTTATTTTCGGGGATAAAACCATATATTAAATATGCCGGCTTATAGAGGTAGTGGGGGCAAGTTCGGCTATAGGCCAAACGTGCCCCTTCTCGAAGGGCCGAACTAGCCCCGGCAGTAATACAAAAATATCATGGACATCATCTTGCATGGTGCAGAAAATGGAATTTACATGGTACTATATCAAAGCCCATTATCCTTTATTAATATACATATAAAGGGGGGGGGGGGGGGGGGGGGGGGGGGGGGGGGGGGGGGGGGGGGGGGGGGGGGGGAGTTTAATCTGAATCTTAACGGGTCTCAAGAAAAATAAAAACTGAAATGGAAGTTGAAAATTTTCGCACAAATCGAAAAAATGAAGTTTCGGTTCCAAAACGACATTAACCATCACAAGGTGGCCATTTTTGTAGGTATGTATATAAAAGCGTCACAGGTGACGTCATAATTATAGATGACATCTCTATATCTTGGTTCAGGCGCTATTTGTAACCAGATGCCGAACATACCCCGAGGCCGAACTAGCCCCGGTCTCCCCTACATAGAAAATTTAACATTTTAAACACTGCAAGAAATGTAACTGTGCTATGTGCGAATAACAACTGTAAACATGCGCTATGCGAAAGTAGTGCAAGACAGACCAGATCAATCTTCTGTTTGAATGTCGCATATGATAAGAACATACTACAAATAAAAAGAGTATACAACTTACAACGATTGCAGGAAGGTATATAGCATACGGGCTGCATTACACATTTTTTCTGTTTTAGAAATTAATGCGCTGTTAGCTGATTACAGAAGATAATCATATGCATATCACGGAAAAGTACGGATATTTACGGAAATTTACGGAAACGTATGGAGCTCGATATAAGAGTTTGTAGTTTGATTTTCAAATTTCCGATGTTATTTCATTGTCAACTTTGTTATTTACGAACGATTACATATATATTTACCTAAAAATAAATTTCTCTAAAAAAAGATATAATTTACGTACATTCCCCGAGAAGGAACTCACGTGATCAAAATCACCCGCCATTTATCGAGGACGCTGTATGGCAAGGCCCAGTGAACGGTTTCACCGATTACAACTACAAGGTAAACCAGAATCATTTTTGGTTTTCTCTGTTATACACATTGTACAGTACTGTATTTATATTTCATTGCTGGTATTGCTTTGCTTATTTCTGTTTCAAGGTCTTGTCATTGGTACACAATAATTTTCGATCCACATCATCAGATCATATCGCTTGAAGTTGTACAAAGCGCAGATCGAATTATTTTTATTGGCTTAAACAATTTATAATGTTGACTATGTGATTATTTTTCATTTAACGTACGTTTTATAATAAAACAAACTTCCCTGCCACCCATATATTTGTGAATCATTCATTCTGTGTCATATATTGAATTTCGTCCTCTGCACATTTCGACTCGCGCTTTATGTAAGGTTCAGCGCAAAACACGTAGGTCAAAAGTTGTTTTTCGGGGAGTTAACCTATAGCCCCCAGGCCTTCAGCGTTCACAGCGCTTTGATTTATCTTTGCACCTAATAACACCCGCCTCCTAGTTGCAATCGTATATTGATTGTTATGTCAGGCTGATATTATCATTATTTTGCTTTTTTGTTTGGCTAATGCCGACGACAAATGTTCATCTTGATTGTCCAACAGTATTACGTATTAGTGCATTTAAACTTGATCAGTAGGTTTTATTGTCATTGCTAGCTGAGGCACTTTGCTCATGTTGAGTTGCAACGACAATGACACACATTTTAAGCGAAAGAAATGAAAGAGAACGGACTTAAACGTTGCCGAAAGAGAGCATTTTTAAACTGTAATTCATTTATCTGAATGCAAGATTTATGGGTTTGTTTAAAAGTCGTAATTTTTAAGAAGATGAAGGAGTTGATGCGATGAGTGCAGCGTCGACGAGTTCTAAGTATAAAGATATAGCTAGGGTCCTGCAGGCTTTTACATTTGCTGCAGTATATTTAGACCTTAAAATAGTATACCTTTTAAGTACGTATCTCTGGCTATCTTACAACCTTATTTTGGGTAAACGAATTGTTTTGTGATTTAAATACCATTTTAGTGTTCTTGGAATATTTCAAAATAATGCCAGACGATTTTATTTATTAAACGATCCTCATATACTCCAGATGTAGCATTCTTTCCGAAAGCCAGATTACAGCCCTTGCACAGTTTGATACTTTGTTTGGTTTGATACTTTGTTCGAATTAACATTTCACTCCAATCAGTTATTTATCTTATCGATAGATATGTCCCACGTGGCCCTATGCAACTAGCAAGACTTTCTGCAAGGAAGGATCGGTATTGAAGGGATTTTACGCATTTTATCACAGAGACATTTTTGGAGACCAAAAATCAGGAAAATCAGTACAAACTTACTTGTGCATCTGAGTTCTTGATGAGTGTCTGTTCCTCAATAAAGATATTAAAGATTTAATGTCGAAGATAATATATCTCAATTCGATTCTGCAAGTGGAAATCAACACAGCAATTTGCACAATTCCTAGTTTATGAAAATACGGGAAGTGCAAATCCATATGTGTAAACAGATGCTTCGTTCTATCAAATGTCGCATTTAAATTGGGTTCATGCTCAAATATAACGACGTGCTACCAGAAAAGGCACAATAAATGGAATGGACAGGAAAGTGACAGGCTTAATGTTTCAATGCATAATTATTAATACATTTTGTATATAGGTTGATACTAACATTTAATGTATAATTTAAATTTGTATGAAAAAAGGCACTGGTAAACTTGATCTCAAGTGTGCGCTATCTACGAGTTTAAATTACACATTGAGCTTAAGTTGGTGGTATTTCCGGGTATTTCTTGTTCTCCTGTAGACTTTATTGAAAGTATTGCGGGCTGTGTTTTTTTGTTATCTTGACATGCCGAAGACTGTGTATCTTGGAATATTTTCAGGTATTGTCAGACTTGTAGATTTCTCTCAAAACAACGTGATTATATATCAAGGACGGGGATTTTAATTTGTTTGTTTCATTGTTTGCTGAAAAGAAATATGTTCACAAATAAAACAAACTTCAATATCATTAATTGTAATATTAAGCATGGCTAAATCTTAAACTCAGCGAGACAACAATGTCAATGGTATTTATTCCAATCTTTCATATCAACAGAAATCTAGCATATAATTATGTCCGGTCAATTTTACAGTCTTTGATGTCACAAATGGTCTCATTTAGCCTAGTCTTCCTTTCAGACCTCACGATTGACTTTGGTTGCTCCGTGCATCGGAGGATGCCACTCATTAACAACATTCGACCCATCTTCTCTGAATGCAGATGCAGACGGTTCTCTGTAATTCCCCATGCCAGCAGCCTTAAACCTAGCTGCTCTGATTGGAGATGGTACTCTAAGACTGGTAGCAGCACTTGAAAATGCGTCCCCTTTCACAGCATTGCCATTTCTCTTTTCCATACTCATCAACGGACCCTCCCCTTGACCTGGTTCCCCAACACCACGCACAAGACCTTGAAACGGAGTGACTCCCACTACAGAAAGAGGTAGGAACTCTGAAGAATTATTGATGATTTCGTAAGTTCAATTTTGTTAACATTATTGCAATCTAACATTATTGCAATCTGCAGATACAAAAATAAATAATAACATATTACATTGTAATATGGTTAACGTTTTGTAATATATTCACCGGGCACGTAGAAAAAATTGAGTCCACTCGTAAAAGAGCTAGGGTCTAGTACCCGGATTTCCTTGTATCTGTATCTGTCTCTCTTCAACTTACGCCTGTCAGGAGTCTTAGCAAGTTCACCTAGGGTGAAGTCCCATTGTCGCCTGGGACTAATAGACAATCACAGGAAATAAGGATTTTTCAAACTTATTAAAAACAACTTCATCTTGAATGCCAAATATAGAAAAATTGCTAAATTGCGCAAAGGTATTCTATTTTGTTTAGACATTTTCTCAAGAGACATTTCTTGTAGACAAGACTTGTGAAAGAGCTGTGATTCAAAATAATGCATTGGCAGCTAAATGAGTCTTACTGCTACATAGAATGAACAAACTTAGCTCAGAATAATAGTGTGTTTTGGTAAATCAATCAATTGATACAAAAATGTAAAGCGTTTTCCCCTGGAAATACCCATTATGATGGTATTTATCATTTCCATTTAAACTGGAAAGAATTTTTGAATTTAACAATTCTTTGAATTTACCTTCATATATTGATATGTTTAAAATTTGATTCAGAACTGAAACTTGATACTTGGATAAACTGTTTCTGTAAACTATTGCTAATTATTCTGAAGATATTCGATATTCCTGATGATTCAATTTGTATGTACATTGTATATTCAGATTGTATTTGTGGTTTGATATTAAGCATTTCCCAACAAAATATACCCAGTCAAAAAGTTCGGCTGCTAATATATACATGTACATAGGAATCCTGTACAGTCACTCGCTTAGTTGTATTTGTCATATTTCACATATAAAATGTTACCTTTGTTTACTTGGTGATTATAATGCAAATATAATCATGTCTGGCTAACAGCCCGCCATTTTTACACAACGATATTTCTTTACCCTGCAAGTCCAAACAATATTAATGAAGAGGTTTGAAAACATTCTGTTGACACTAACTGTACACGAAAGCAGTGCAACTTCGTCAGCAAAATTCAATGAATGTAAAATAAACAAACAACACAGTTTTAAAGAGCAACATCTATCGGAAAATGTCCAGTCAAAAATCAATGGTTTTCAATGAACAGTATTTGTGTTTTGCAATATTTATTTAATGGGACTGAATAAATGTTATTAAAACTACTGAACGAATATTTTGTCGCATTAACTAAATATATTTGTTTTACATTATAAACGTTTTACGGGGTAAATATATAAATAAGGCAATATTTGTTTAGGGATGTAATCGATTCCAACGATATCGATATATCAAGATTAAACATTTTCGATTCGATATCGATTGCCATTTTGAAAAATCGTATATCAAAAAGTCAACCATGCAAGATCTACACTTTCACGTTCGAAAATTCCATCAAAACTCAACCAAAATAAAACAATCACTCTACCCAGAGTTCCGTGTTTTACTAACAAAATGAAATTGATGAAATGAAGTCTCGTAGGCAAAAATATTTCAGCACTGCAATGGTGATATATTATACACCAGAACCATAGTTTAGTACAAATAAAATCAAGAGATTTGGTAGAATATGTAGTCGTGACTTTTACGCTAGTATCGATATACGCGTATCGTCGATATTTCTAAATCGATATATCGATACAAAAATTTTAATCAATTACATCCCTATATATGTTAAAGTATGATATTACAACACATTACACGCCATACTCTTATTTTCATTTAAATTTGATAATCAAGAAACGACTATCAAAAGCAAAGTAATCGATCGAAAACCTACCGGTTGCTTAACTTTATATAGAAGAAAACATTTTGAAAGAAAAAACTCCCAATCTACCGTATTGGACTCTGCAATCGCTTTTTAAGTAAATATAAGTAAAACAAATTCAATAATCAATTAACAAAGCATAAAGTATTGTGCGAACTTACCTTTACCGCAGAACACGGAAGAAACCGCACAAACAATGAGAAACACAACCTTCAAAGGCATCTTTCTTAGCTGGCCGATAGGAACGAGATGTCTATCTGCTGTGAAGTAATTCATTAAAGTTTTCGCGTGCTTCAAAAATTTCGTAATTTTATGTGTTGTAAAATCAATTTTTCAACAGATCCCAACTGCATTTTCCTGAGGGAAGTTTCTAATTAAAGTATGTTAGCTTGTTTAAGAATGGTAATTTTTTAGAGATTATAAAACTTATATTCCTCTCATGTTCTGCTTTGGTTTAGAATATATGTCTTCTGTCTGAACTCAGTAGTCGGTCACATCAGGATTGGCTTTGAAAAAAGAACTAAACGAACTGAATACACAGAAAACCGAGCCGTTATGTCAAATAGGATGAGCAAACGTTATGATTTAAATGTAAATGTCAGTGTCATTAATTTCAGATTGCACTCGTTTTGTCATTTCATTTACTCGATTGAGAATGTTTTAAATTAAGCGACTGATATATGACTAGTTGCAGCAGTATTATTTTACTTGTGTAGATTGACTGTACTCAGATTTTCAATCGGGCATCCAGAATTACCGACCCAGCCGAACTTTTGTAACTTTATTTTTGGTAAGACAATTTAATGATTCTAAATCATCGGGCCAAGGTACTGCATGGCTAGCAGCGAGGAAATGCTACGAGGAGCATGTAGGGCCTGCGGACACTTACATTCGTGCATGTGCATTTTACTGTTTACTTAAGCTAGGTTGCTCATTTCTGTAGTGTTTCTTTTCTTTTAGACTGTTTTCCTTATTTCAATATACTATAGTACAACACATAAACTATTTCGATATTCTATTAAATATACTGTCTTGATATTGCATATGGAACTCCTCCGTATGATGTTAATAATTACAAATATAGCTGTATCGATTGATACTTTGTCTAAGTTTTAGTAACAAATGTGTATTAATTAATATGTATACATAGACAACTAATTGAAAAGATACATATTCATATTTAATGCTTTTAGTATGATTTTAGTATTGTTATTTAATTTGACATAACCCAAATAAAGTAACCCGGTAGAGCCTTGATTTCTATACCAGCTGTAACTGCTTAATTAAAGAAATCTGAAAAACAAGAATTCTTGCTATCTTAAAATGATTTTGATACACGGCAAAAAAGTAAGTAAGATATTTCATATTCATTTAGCAAGTTAAATGGTTGATCCGAAAGTATCCGAAAAAATCATATAAACTATTTGAAATATCATAAACTTTATTTCACAATCGATCGACTAGTAGAAATACCTTCACTTGGATGTATTTATAAAAAGAAAATGAAATAAGTTCGTCATACGGTCTAAAAAGTAAGAACAGGTTAATTTGTAAGTATATGATTGACGTTACAATACAGTTAGCTACTGAAAAACAATCAAACAAAACTGTAAACTGTGTAAGGTGGATTTCTAAATTAGGGTATTTTTTAATTTGGTTTTGTAAGTTTGGAATGTTTGAAAGATGCCACTATATCCTGTTTTGTAATTTGATTTAATTGCGACTGTATAAACGGTTTTAATTATAGGAAATATTATAACGGGAACCATTAAAGCTGTTTGCGACAATTAAAGTCGTATGTACGGTCGCAAATGTCAAGATCAGTATAAAGTTCACCCTGTTCCATTAGGGACTGCTATTTTTGTTTAGATCAAGAATGACTCACATAAGTAAATTTATCATTCCTCCATGCCTATAGTCTAATTCTTAAGCGTTTCTTTTTATTATTCATACTGGAATTAAGTTTTAATCCGGATCTATTTCTAAAGTACTAATCCTTTCACCGTTATTAATGAACGTGGCGTCATCTTCAAATAATGTTTCCTTAATTTTCTTTCCATTTATCTTTACTTTTTTGCTACTCCTTTTGTTTATCAAGCCTAGTAATCTACCGAACTAATTCACCACGGAGGCATGAGACGATTTCCAAAGTATCTCTGCTGACAAAAAAAATCATAATTAAAGGGGGACTGAAGGTACTTCTTAATATTTTTATTAAAATATAGCACCTTAAATCCTTAATCGACGAATGTTAGGCAATGTATGTATTTTACTTTCCCGATGTGTTTATAACATGTCTCGCCTGCCTGAATGGGCGTCAATACCAGTTATTACAATCATCATTTTCAATGATTTCAATTCTTCCATATGGAACAACAAAATTATACCAGGCTTGAAACGCTCAATACATACACTGAACATCTGACAAAAATCAAGGTCTAAAGTCAAATATAGATAAATTTATCATTGGCTTATATCAAGAGATAGCTCTGGAGAATAGTGGTAGTTCTGGGGTATTGCAATAAAAGAGTGTGCTGTAAGCTATAACGAGTTATGGAAAGCAAAAGTATGTGGAAATAAAACTGGGTGACTCTGTTTAAACATCTACATTGGTTTTCTCCTCATATACATTCACTTACATAATTAGGCTAGATAATCTAGTGCGTCAATGTTTGTTCTACTGAATCTTACTTTACACCTTTTTCTGACGTCACGAATTGATTGAGGTAAGAAAATCTTAAAAAACAAAAACGGATCAATGTAACTTCAATGAATGTTTTCCGCTGGTAAGACCCAAATGACGTATCGAATCTTATACCTTGATTGTTTGAAACAAAAACGTTAATGTTTTATAATTTAAGTGTAATTTTGTCCTCCCCCGACTTGAGGACGGCATGTCGATATTACCCTTCCGTCCGTCCGTCTGTCACACTTCGCTTTCGCTCAATACCTTGAGATCCATATGCCTCTTCATATGATGATTGATCTTATTGAGTAGATGATCCCTAATGTCTCTGGGGTCAGTATGTCAAAGGTCAAGGTCACATTGGCCCTAACTTTGTTTCCGCTCAATAACCTGTGATCTATATGGCTACAGTCTTCAAATTTCATAGGATGATTGGTCTTACCGAATAAATGATCTCTTTTGTTTCTAGGGTCAGTAGGTCAAAGGTCAAGGAAACAGTGACCCGACCTTTGAACTCCTTTCCGCTGAATAACTTTAGATCCATATGACCCACAGTCTTCAAACTTTATACGATGATTGGCGATCCCTATGGTTCTTGGGGTCAGTAAAACAAAAGTCAAAGTCACACTGATCTATATACTAAATTGTCCCCAATGGGTATTCAGTGGAGAAGACATGCGTTTTAAAAAATGAACTTTAATTTATACTTGTTCTGCATTGAATATTGTGTATTAAGACCGTATATTGTGGAGTCTAAAATACATGGATTCATAGAAAATGCAATATGCCACTTTGGGTAGCTCTGTGTGAAACTGGTGCATTAGAATGTACGTATTTGCAGAGAACCAAGAAAACTGTTGACTACCGCCTATGCCATTAGATCATTATGTATTACGTACTTCCTTTGTTAGTTTCCTTCATTTCGGTGAAACCAAGATGCAGTTTCTATTTTAAAATCACGATATGTTATAAGTTTTATTAGTTTTAATGGTTTAGGCATCCGCCTTGAGAGCGGTACACTGAAGGCTCAAATCAAGCCAGGGGTCTATTCCGATAAGGCCGGTTGGTGAGCCGAATGCGAGCATTAAAGGATAGGATTCGGAAGGTAAATGTGCTCAGAAAGAAGGTGTTTCAAAAGCCAGAAATGGCTGGCCCTTTAAATAGAGACGACACTATAATAAACAAACACTTGCCACTTTACATTCTATTAGTTTCATTCTTTATCAGAAACCAGGCTGGAATTTTGGTTAAAAATCTATCACAGATTTTGACAGTTTGTTCAAGTATCAAAAGTTCAAAATCGATTGGTATTTAAATTAAGATTTAATTGCCTTAGATATATGGCCGTTGGTAAGGTCAAATAAATACTTGTTCCGAATAAGTAATATTATCGGTAGTGATTTTATGTGGGCGTGTTTGAAAAAGGGCGGGTCATCAGAGTTGGGGTTGCATAGAGGAAAAATATATAAATTAATTTAATATATTTCGGTGAAATGTTAAAATATAACGAAGGTTAATAACTTGATAAACTAATATCTAAATCTTTTACCCGGATAACGTCAAACAGTATGCCAAGCGTGATGCCTGCTGGAAACCATACGACGATGAGGCTGCGCTTTATTGAAACAAACCCGACAATATAAGAGATGTAAACATAAAATTAACAGAAACATTTTTAGCTCGACTATTCGAAGAATAAGGAGAGCTATCCTAGGGACCCGGGGGGGGGGGGTCGGCGTAACCACTTATGTTACCCCCCGCCCCCGCGCCGGCGAACCACTTATGTAAGTTTGCGTACCACCTCAAATATTTTCAAAGTCCATTGACATATGGCTTTAAAACTTGCACACTTGTTCACCATCATGCCCCCAACCTGTACACAGGAGGAGGTAATCTATCAAGCATTTTGACAAAATTATGCCCCTTTTTCTACTTAGAATTTAGTTAAAGTTTGCGTACCACCTCAAATATTTTCCAATTCAATTGTCATCTGGCTTTGAAACTTTGCACACTTATTCACCATCATGCCCCAACCTGTACACAGGAGGAGGTAACTCTATCAAGCCTTTTTGACAGAATTATGCCCCTTTTTCGACTTAAATTTACGTTAAAGTTTGCGTACCACCTCAGATAATTTCAAAGTCCATCGACATATGGCTTTGAAACTTGCACACTTGTTCACCATCATGATCTCAACCTGTTACAGGAGGAGATGACTGTTTCAAGCTTTTTTACAATATTATGCCCCTTTTTTACTTAGAACTTACGTTAAAGTTTGCGTACTACCTCAGATATTTTCAAAGTCGATTGACATATGCCTTTCAAACTTTGCACACTTGTTCACCATCATGATCCGAACCTGTGTACAGGAGGAGGTAACTGTATCAAGCATTTTGACATAATTATCCCCTTTAGAGACTCATTTACAGTCAGTTCTCATTTCTTATTTTTCCATCTTTGTTATTTTTATCAAATAAAACCAAAAACATTCTTAACATAACCCCATTTATCTATGAATACTAATTCTTGTTTTTATTTACATTGTTTTTTCCTACGAAGCCCTGTTACGTTACTGTTTTATGTATGCTTGTACATGTTTTTCTAATGATACAATATGCCTTAATTTCTATTATCTTATTATAATGTTCTTACTATTGACCATTCAACAAGCCTTTTTTATTTACACTCTTTTCTATTTACAAGTTCCTGTTATTAACTACACTTTAACAATATCCTCCAGGATGGATATTATTTTATATTGTCAATCACTAAGAATAGTCGAGCGCGCTGTCTACTGACAGCTCTTGTTGGTGTCGATGTAATATCACGTTAATGTATTTCATGAACACCAAAGGTAGTTATTTACCTCTAGAAAATATCACTTTTAGTAACAACTCGGTAAAATTACAATGTGATATTACACTGAAACCAACAATCATCCTCTATAGCTATCATAATTAAGTTGACAGTGTCCTTTTTACTCTCAACTCGCTACATGTTTCGCAGGTTAGTCAATTTCGCAAATGAATGGACCTAATGTGCCTACACAGTCATAATAAGCATTCCATTGCCAAACTACCTCTTCATAGTTGAGATAATTAACACATCCTTTACTGCCACCTGGTCTGTTCGCCCCCCATCCGAGGAAGGTTACAGGTGCCCCATCAGTCCAAAGATATTGGTCGGTTTCAGTGTCATAGCGTAAGCCTATCCAATAGTAGTGCTCATAATTTTGAACTGAAAGAAAATCGACAGTAAATATAGCCTATATGCACATCCTGACTAAATCCGCACTCGAGTACAGCCATGGCTCAGTCTACTTATGAACAGTTAACTACTTGATATGACGCTCCAAATGTAGTCGTAAAGAACAACAATCGCTCAGACTACTAATGAAACGTGGACTTCCTCAAATGACGCTCCTAATGAACCTGGCCTCGTGCTTATAAAATTTTATTGAGCACAATCTCATGCTAAGAACGAAATCATGCTCAAGCCATGTGAAGTCAATGTGACGCTCCTAATGAAGTCCCGGTGTACAGACTACTAATGAAATGTGGAATTTCGGATAAAACTTTCGTTTTGAAGTCCTAGTGTAAGGCCATTGCTCAGACTACTAATGAAATGCAGACTACCAAATATAACGCTAATAATGAAGTCCCGGTGTATGGCCATCGCTCAGACGACTAATGAATTGTGGACAACATGATATGTCGCTCAAAACGAAGTCCTTGAATACAGTTATCGCCCAGACAACTAGTACAATAAAGACTTCATTTTAAGACGCTCATAATGAAGTCCTGGAGTACAACAACTTGCTCATACTTCTAATGATTGTGGACTACCTAATATGACGCTCAAAATGAAGTCCTTGAATACAGCCATCACCCAGACAACTAATTAAATGCGGACTTCCTGATATGACACTCATAATGAATTCCTTGAGTCCAGCCATCGCTCAGACTTCTAATGAAATGTGGACTACCTGATATGACTATCATAATGAAGTCCTTGAGTACAGCCATCGCCCAGACTACTAATGAAATGAGGACTACCTGATATGACTATCATAATGAAGTCCTTGAGTACAGCCATCGCCCAGACTACTAATGAAATGAGGACTACCTGATATGACTATCATAATGAAGTCCTTGAGTACAGCCATCGCCAAGACTACTAATGAAATGAGGACTACCTGATATGACTATCATAATGAAGTGCTTGAGTACAGCCATCGCCCAGACTACTAATGAAATGAGGACTACCTGGTATGACTATCATAATGAAGTCCTTGAGTACAGCCATCGCCCAGACTACTAATGAAATGCGGACTTCCTGATATGACTATCATAATGAAGTCCTTGAGTACAGCCATCACCCAGACTACTAATGAAATGAGGACTTCCTGATATGACTATCATAATGAAGTCCTTGAGTACAGCCATCGCTCAGACAACTAAAAAAGTGTGGTCTACCTTATATGACACTCATAATGAAGTTATTGGGTACAGCCATCACCCAGACTACTAATGGAATGTGGACTACCTAATATGACTATCATAATGAAGTGCTTGAGTACAGCCATCGCCAAGACTACTAATGAAATGCGGACTACCTGATATGACTATCATAATGAAGTCCTTGACTACAGCCATCGCCCAGACTACTAATGGAATGTGGACTACCTGATATGACTTTTATAATGAAGTCCTTGAGTACAGCAATCGCCCAGACTTCTAATGAAATGTGGACTACCTGATATGACTATCATACTGAAGTCCTTGTGTACAGCCATCGCCCAGACTACTTATGAAATGTGGACCACCTGATATGACGCTCAAAATGAAGTCCGTGAGTTCCGAATGCGAACTACCTTATATGACTCTCATTACGAGTTCCTTCAATACAGCCATCGCCCAGACTACTAATGAAATGCGGACTACCTTATATGAAACTCATGGTGAAGTCATGCTGTAGAGCCATCGCTTAGAATACGAATAAATGTGGACTACCTGATATGACGCTCCTCATCAAGTACTAGCCTCGTGCTTATAAAAGTTTTTAGAGCACAATATCATGCTCATCACAAATCCTGATCAAGCAATATGAAGTAAAACAATGAAATGTGGACTACCTGATATGACGCTCATAATGAAATGCTTGAGTACAGCCATCGCCAAGACTACAAATGAAATGTGGACTACCTGATATGACGCTCCTAATGAAATGCTTGAGTACAGTCATCGCCAAGACTACAAATGAAATGTGGACTACCTGATATGACGCTCAAAATGAAATGTTTCAATACAGCCATTGATCAGACTACTAATGAAATGTGGACTACCTGATACGACGCTCAAAATGAAGTCCTTGAGTACAACCATCAACCATCCTACTTATGAAATGCAGGCTTCCTTATATGACTCTCCTTATGAAGTCCTTGAGTACAGCCATCGCCTAGACTAGGAATGAAATGTGGACTACCTGATATGACTCTCCTAATGAAGTCCTTGAGTACAGCCATCGCCCAGACTACTAATGAAATGCGAGCTACCTGATATGACGCTCCTAATGAAGTCCTTGAGTACAGCCTTCACCCAGACTACTTATGTCATGTGGACTACCTTATTGCAATCATAATGAAGTCCTTTTGTACAATCATTGCTCAGACTACGAATGAAGTGTGGACTACCAGATATGATTTTCATAATGAAGTCCTTGAATACAGCCATCACCCAGACAACTAATGAAATGTGGACTACTTCAATGATGCTCATAATGAAGTCCTGGTAAACAGCCATCGCTCAGACTACGAATAAAATGTGGACTACCTGAAATGACGCTCTTAATGAAGTCCTTGAGTACAGCCATTACACAGACTACTAATGAAATGCGGACTATCTGATATGACGGGCATAATGTAGTCCTAGTGGTGGATACCTGACATGATGCTCATAATGAAGTCCTTGAGTACAGCTATCACACAGTCTAATAATGAAATGTGGACTTCCTGATATGTCGTTCATAATGAAGTCCTGGTTAAACAGCCATCGCTCAGACTACTAATGAAATATGGGCTACCAGATATACGCTCAAAATGAAGTCCTTGAGAACAGCCATCACCCAGACTACTAATGAAATATGGACTACCAGAAATGACGCTCATAACGAGGTCCTTAAGTACAGCCATCACCCAGACTACTAATGAAATATGGACTACCAGATATGACGCTCATAATGAAATGCTTGAGTACAGCCATCGCCAAGACTACAAATGAAATGTGGACTATCTGATATGACGCTCCTAATGAAATGCTTGAGTACAGCCATCACCCAGACTACTAATGAAATGGGGACTACCTGACATGACGCTCCTAATGAAGTCCTTGAGTACAGCCATCGCCTAGACTACTAATGAAATGTGGACTACCTGATATGACTCTCTTAATGAAGTCCTTGAGTACAGCCATCGCCTAGACTACTAATGAAATGCGGGCTACCTGATATGACGCTCCTAATGAAGTCGTGCTCTTGGGTATCTTCAACTTTTAACAAGTGTGCGTCTTGAGACCCACAATAATCCTAGAAATATAAGGAAGTGAAAAGTAAGCCTTGATTCGTAATCCGTGTTGTACATACATTATCCATCTTAGAACAAATTTTCTTGTTTTTTTCTCTCTTAAATTCAGTATTTCCTTTTGCTGGTGTTCTTAAACCAATGGATGTAGTGATTGATGGTTATTCTGATTATGATTCTCGAGCTTTTGCTTTATTTGTAAACGATATCTATGCATTGTTTAAGAGAACTGATGGCAAGAAAGTGGAAACATATACCTAGGTTAACTTTTAATGAGAATATTCAGACAAGCCACTTGGTATACGCGACTTTCGTATTTTTAAACACAATGGTCAGCAAAACTTATTCCGCAATATTTGCAGGTGTGTAGTGAATGTACATATTTTGAAGAAAGACAATGTGTCTTTGGTATTTCAGAGCTTTCAGCACAAAAAATATCTAGTCTTTTAGAGGACAATGACTGGATTTTAGAAATTATCGTATACATTTGTTTACAAGTTTGTAATACACAAAAATAAAATAAAATGACACTTGATTGTTTACTTTTGCATCTTCCCATCCTCTTTGTACGGGCACGAATAGATAACAAGAGCCACTGTTGTAAGTCCAGCCAGATGGACAGTCTGGAAATAATGATATATAATTTTGCATACACATTTTACAACAGGATTTGGATAAAAGTTGATTTTTAATTACAAAAAATCAGGGTGTGATGACATTTAAATAATGTCTACGTCATTATAATCAATTTCTTCTTACATATTTATGCTATTAGTGCTGTATTGGTACAGTCTATTAAATATTGAAACCTTCCAATTGGTTGTGTTCATACCGAACCTAAAGTGTATTTATTAAAGTTTACCATACAACATTTGATCCAAATTGAATTAACTTAAATACCTCTGACATACAAGTTGCTGTCTGGTCTCGCGACGACATCTGACGGAGCACTGGACGGATCTTTGTTGTTCAGTCTACAAGTTTTCGATGATTCTGTGTAACTGAAGGAGGCACAGTCGTTTCCATCGTTACACAGAATGCCGCATGCTGAGCTGGATCCGAGAGGAACCGTTGAAATTGAATTCTTCATCTCCGAACCAGCTACTGCTGTAAACTTCTTAGAACGCGCACATTTTAATCTCTTTGTATATACTAGTATTAACAAGAACGGATATAGAAATTCCCATCGATTCATCTTAGAGATTGGAGAGCAACATGAAAAATGAAGTTCCGAGGCTGAGACACTGGATATAAATGCAGAACCAAACAACCAGTCAAACTACAGTCGCCTCAGATACCGAGATCAATGCATTTCTGTTTGAAAATATAGATCTTAGTGATACGGCTTTAATCGGCAAATCAGAAAGAACTCAGACGTAATGTTTCTAGATCTAGATGATAAAGGCAAGAAGTTATATAAATGTGTTTAAACAGAATTATTTATATTTAAATGTATTAAATCCAACAAACGCACCCGAAATCATTCTCAAATAAAGGTCATATTGCGAATAAACAGGAGTAGTTATTGGGGAGGGGGACGGGGGGATGGGGATGGGGGAAGGGGGGGGGGGTGAAACTATCTTTGAACAAAGACTGCAAAACTGTCACAAAAGATGCCCATCAAAGGTTGAAGGTAGATTGAGTAGTAATCAAAGTATCTTTTTTTTTAGATTGTGACGATTCATGTTGGGAGAAATTATGTGTTGAATTTTAGCGAATAAAGGTCGATTACTTTTGATAAAACCATTCCAGCAATTAAAGGGCCATAACTCCAGACTGACTGCAGCTATGTAGCTGGTTATTAAACTTGGCCGGGATATTGTCTCTGTGACATTCTGGTCAATTTAGAGAAGACTTCATTAAAATTGTTCGTGTTAAAGAGTAGGCAAAAATGCTAATTTATCAATTTTCGATTATTCAAGGGCCAAAATCCAGAAGTACCAGGGATGATGCACTGATAATCGAATTTGGCAGAGATATTATGCCCTCAAACATTTTGACCAAGTTTGGTGAAGATCGGATGAAAACTTTTTGACTTAATGATCAGAAAAATGCTCATTTTAATAATTTTTGATAATATAAGGGCCATAATCCTAAAGTACCAGGGTAGATTTGGCTGGTTATCAATCTTGCCGAGATAAAAATGCCCACAAACATTTTGACCGAGTTTGGTGAAGATCGGATGAAAACTGTTTGACTTAAAAAGCAGACAACGTTTGTGGACACCACACGCCGCCCCGTGCCCACATAGCATCATATTCAGTAAACTTTCAGAAACTTTATGTGACGAAGGCATGATGGCCTCATAACTATTTCATATAGGTAATGTAAAGAATGACTGCGACCTTGACTATGTCACCGCCGGTATTTCTTCTGTTGTGTATTCGGGTTTCATGTACCTATGCTTTATTCGATTTTTTTCTCTCATTTTTTAAAAATAAACTTGATAATGATTTTATACTAGGATTGCTTGGCTTTAAAAAGTTATAACTGTTTAATATTGTTAATATGAAAGAATGATGACACTGAACAGGCAATAAGTAAACAGTTACTTATTCCTTACTCGACTTTTTTCAGATTTTTATAAATAACTGTTTAATATTTGTAATGTGAAAGAATGATGACAACATTGACCCTCTCACCGCCGTTACTTATTCGGGTTTAAATAATTAATAAGTAACCAGCTACATATTCCTTATTCGAAAAAGGAATAAGAAATAGGTGACAAACTTTAAAGACGTGAAAAATGAGTTAGTAAGAAAACTAAACTACTCGAGTTTTACATGGTCATGTGTTGTCAGTAAACGCATAGGAAAAAGGCCGAGGTCCCGAGTTGTTCCGAGTTGCTCCGAGTTGTTCCGAGTTGTCCTGAGTTGTTCCGAGTTGCTCCGAGTTGTCCCGAGTCCCTGATGGTTTGACTATCACGAACAATTAACAACAAATGTGGAATTTGTAAGTAAGATTTCAAAAACAATCTAGGTTTCCGGACACAATTTGTATAGCTCGTCACTAAAAGAAACGTGGAAGGTGTGTCATTACTTAATAAAGTGGGATTGTAGGATTTTACACATTCTGTTTTAAATTCTAAAGAGCGGTTATGTCTTTGTTACTCAAAATAGACATGTATACTTATAAGAGAGAGAAAGAAAGGCGAAGACTAGTCTGGTTGGAAATTCATCCAAATACCATAAAGTTGTATTTCAAAGCGTTCTAAGGAAGGCATAGCCTATCAGCCTTTCATCTGAATATTTATGTTAGCTTTTAAACATCGCTTTGTATATTAAACTGTTACAAATGTAGTATGTTTTCTAAATAATTGATTCTCAAACTCACCAACTCTCATTTTGTCGTCATTACAACACATTTGAAGATGCTATATAAAAGCTGACATCTAAGTTGTGTTGCAACTGATAAAAACCGTCCATTAGCTGCAATTAAAATACTTACTTAGGTTGTTGGAACTTTTACGTGCAATCATTTGGCAATATTTATGTCTTACTCATGAGGGGGGGGATTGTTTTCCCCTTACCACCTGTCTGTCTGTCTGTCTGTCCGTCCGTCCGTCCGGACGTCCGAACATACCCAGTAGACATTAGGCGGTTAGGTTTGCGAGGTTAAAACGGTATTGTGGTTATAAACAATTGTATTGTGGGTTAAACTAAAAAGATTAAAGAAATGTCAAAGGGAAAACGTCACAAAGTCGGTACCATGAGAACGTCCGTCTGTCCATTTTACTTTTTCCGCTTTTCATCATAAAAACCCCTTGTTGGATTTTCTTAGTGGGAAGCATTATTGCGAGATCTAGTTGTGCATATTATAATTTGGGATGATATAGTTGAAGGACAAGGTCAGAGGCAACCTGAAACTTCAAATTTTTGTCCACTTTTCTTCTCCCAAACCTCTTGTTTGATTTTCATTAAGCTGTGGGGAAAGCATCGGCATGAGGTCATGTTGTGCATATTTTAATTTGGGGTCATATGGTAAAAGTTCAAGTTACAGGGACCTGAAATAAGAAAATATTTTGTCCGCTCTTCATCTTCAAAATCCCTTGTTGGATTTTCATCACATCTGTACGACGTGAAGTTGTGCTTATTATAATTATGGGTCACTTTTGCCAGTGAGTTTTTCCTTTTGACGGGATGGGGCACGGGGGAGACGTGTTGCTTTTCAAAAAAACAATTCTAGTTTTATACAAACATTTGCCACTACATATATTAGAATATATTGATTCTACATGTACTACATTCGACTTTTTACACTCACTCTAAGTCGGACGGTTGCCACCGTACCATGTCATGTTTACGGGAGTCGTGCAACAACAAATAACATCAACGCTTTACCCCTCAAACAGATGGGGAAACTATGTCTTTCTGACAGCTACTTAAAAACTATATTCTCTTTTGCAAACATTTTTACTGTGTTAACCTTTTGGGTTTTCTGTATGCTTACACACAGGCATCGACGCCATCATAAGTAGCCCGATCTAGGTGTTTCTGCATCATGAGTAGCTGTTTGTCGAACGTGATGTACTATAAAATTTTCATATTTTATTCCGACACCACTCTGTAACTTTGAAAAGAAAAACTTATCCAGTAAAACGTTAATTTTCTGTGAATATGTTTGCTTAAGCTTTATTTACAGCACTTAAGGAAACATCTAACAGTTACTAAATCAACTACATAATTTATATGTATGTGTAAAATAAGTCGAGAGCGTGTCGCTGTCATTCAACTGTCAGACGCTTCGGTCCTCTTTTACAGATGCTGCAGTGCATTATTTGATTGTGTAAAGACTTTAAAAATATATCTTCACACCTTGTTACAAATAATGGCTGAACTAGATAAAAAAAAGAAAATTTATCTGTTTCTCTTACATCAAAATATAGCAAATAATGAACCAGGTGTTCATCATTCGTCTGTGTATTTACACACCCCTATTATGGTTAAGGGATTTGTACCTATGCAAGAATCATATGTTTTAACCACATCCCTGTCAAGTAGGACGACCCGCAGTATCAGTTAGATAGCCAGTCGATATAAAAGCTATAACAGGGATTTACCAAATGGTTGACAAATTTGTAACGAAAATTGTTTAGAAATGTATAAAAGGCTGAAAATGTTTACGTGAACTATAAACAAATTGTCTATTCGAAAACGTCTTTTTACAATATACTAATGAGATAATTTTAAAACACATACGATCGACTTGATTGCATTTATTGCTCCTTTGATCAAAATCAGCGCTTTACTGTTGAATTATTCAGCGGTTAAGTGCACATAAAGTGGTGCTGCATTTACGTTTTAAAGGAAAAAATAACTTGCATTTGCCAACTTATAACGATTTGTCCACTGGAAAATGTCTTTAACAAATGAGATAAATTATAAAATATTAGATCGGCTTAGTCCCGCTTATACTTGGTTCTCTCATCATCAACAGAGCTTTACTGTTTAATTATTCAGAGTTTTGCGCATAAAAATCGGATATATAGTGTAACACCCTGGTTACAGAATTGCCAGACATGGTTGTCCGAACTGTTTGCTATCCGGATACTTTACATTTAAAAGTCAGTACTCACCAGATGTTTAATAAGTACTTGTGTTTAATCTCCTCACATTTACAGATAGCACACTACTCATATTTTTAATCCATTCTAGTCATATAACTTGTCATAATGTATTTTAGTCATAATTTTGACTGCCAGCATGTCCGTGCTCTATGTTAACAAGTTGAATTATGGCCGCCATTTTTATTTGTTGTTACCTTGGCGGAAGAATAATCGTTTCCATCTTATGATAATCTTTGATATATATGTAAAGATGTTTGAAATCTTTTAGTGATCTTTAATGACTAACTTAATTATTCGAACTGGTGTTTAGCACGTAACTTACAAACTTTATGTATACTCAGCAAAACTAGAAACGTCCCTGTTTTATAGCCGGTGAAGCTTTGTCTGTGTAGTTGCTACATGTTCAATGTACATGTATTTTAAACCCTGGCGATGTTCAGAATACGATCGTGTACAGTTTACCCGATACGCACGGTTTACATATCGGCCAGTAACCGGAACGGTCATTTGCACGTTTTGCACGTGCACGCTATATATATCATCCATATGTTGATTCAGTTCATGTCGTACCATTTATGCGATAGGGGCTATTCTGAAAATTAAATTTTTTCTTTAATTTTTCGCTGTTTTCGATATGCCACGGCTTTCCGAGAACGAGCGAAATCAGGCAACTGGGATGCTTGCGGGTGGGATGTCCGCCAGGGTAGTCGCGCGTCGGTTCGGGTGCTGTCGGAAGACGATTGATCGTCTTGCAGCCCGGTACCAGCAGACTGGGGCTGTTCACGACCGGCAGCGACCTGGTAGGCCTCGTGTAACGACGGCTAGAGCCGATCGTTTCATTACGTTGACGCACTTACGTCAACGTCAATTGGCAGCCACAGTCACTGCTAGGCAATACGGTGTCTCAGGGCAGACCATTCGCAACCGGTTGCGTCGTAACGCCCAACCAATCAGGCCACGCCGCCCGTACACTGGTCAAATATTGACCCAACGTCACCGTGCTGCCAGGCTGTTATGGGCGCGACGTCATCTGAACTGGAGAAGGGCTGACTGGAACCGAGTTTTGTTCACCGATGAATCTCGGTTCACAGTTAGTCATGCTGACGGAAGATTACGGGTATACAGGCGTAAAAATGAAAGATTCGCCAATTGTTGCATTGTTGAGAAGAACAGGTTTAGGGGAGGGAGCGTAATGGTCTGGGGTGGGATCATGGGAAACCGGAAGGCATATTTGGTTGTTGTACAGGGCAACATTAATGCACAGAGTTATGTTGCAGACGTGCTAAATGCATATGCCTTACCATTTATTCGTCAGCATGGTCCTGGTGTAACATTGCAGCAAAACAATGTCAACGTCATGCCATGGCCCGCGGTTTCCCCGGATCTCAACCCCATTGAGCACATATGGGATCAGCTGGGCCGCAAAGCACGAGCTAACCATCAGATTGACAATGTTCGCGATCTTACACGGGCGTTACAGCAGGAATGGAGGAATTTGTCCAACGCACTGGTATTGCGTTACGTTACGTCGATGCGGCGTAAGATCATTGCATGCATTCATGCAAATGGTGGCCACACTCGGTACTAACGAGATTTACTGGATGTGCCACATTTCTTATTGAAATTCCATCTCTAAACATTCAATAACACCTTTCTGAGTTTTTGTGATTTTTGATTTTGACCCCTACCTCTC